>JASAMY010001174.1:0-17125 GCA_030248085.1 Paralinhomoeus sp. GSCO2_6 | reverse complement strand
AGGATATGAGCTCTGCTGCGGTGGGGTCGCTGAGAGGTGCTGGTGCGGCCTTGTTGCGAGCGGCGAGGCGGACGCGAAGCGGGGGCTGGCGAGCGCGACACGACTACTGGGTTGCGCCCGAAGCGAATTTGAAGATTCTGCGCAACACTGGGCCACGAGAAGAATCCCCCCCACTCCGTGTCCGGACCAGTGGACTCACGTGGAGCAGACGCGCCGTCCCAAGCACCAGGACGAGACGGTGGAGAAGTTCAGGCACGACGACCGCGTCATCTGGTCGCCCCACTACCGCGATGATGCCGCACACGGCTCGCCCAAGGCCGCCGTGAGTCGTCGTCCTTGCACGTAGGCAGGCCCGGCTCTGCGCGCGCCTGCGCGCGCCCCCCTCCCCGGTACTGCCGACGCGTCTTGACGTGCCGCGCAGGAGGTGTTCTTCTGCGCCGAGGACGTCAAGGTGCAGCAGCGCAAGATCTGGCCCCACGTGCAGCTGGTGCGCGGCCTCGCCATCGACGACGCACTCGCGCAGCTCGAGTTCCATCGCAACAAGCCGGCCACGCTGTTACGACAGGTACAACTACTACTAGTCTACTGTCGACATTGACGCGTCGAGGCGCTGAGCGTGGCGCACGCACACGCGTCCATCTCCTAGATTCTCGTCGAGGCCAAGGAGGTGGCCTGGTGACCACGTGCACAACATAGAGTATCCTTTGCAAAAGTCTACCGGGCAGGGGAGCGTGCCGGTTGCACAAGGGCTCGCGAGACAAGTGCAAGAACGTGGCGGTTTCAGCGGGGCTGTTCCTTCTCGCCCGGCAACTCGGTGAAGGGTCAGCGCTATCATGTGCACCGTCGGAAGCTGGGCGTCGTCGAGTACAGGTGCTCCTTTCGCCTTACGACCCTTCGTGCCTGGTGCACTCGGTAGCCACGCTGGTTCTCGCTCGCAGTCACACGAACATCTTCGTCCCACAGTCGAGGAGGGCGACCCTCCCGCCTGCACGAAGAGACGGCCGCAGCCGAACGGCTACGACAAGATGGCCGACCGCCTCGCCTACCTGCGGTCGCGCCGCGTCGTCTGGCCCCTCTGACCGTCGCCAACGCGACCACTATCGGCGCGGACAGTGTGCGGAATTGCGAGTCGCCTTTCGCTCAGCTATACCATCAAGCAGCAGCAGCAGACGCACGCGCGCGCGCAGCGCGACAGCTGTCGCGCGAGAGAACAGGAAGCGACGCGGTAGGCGCGAGATTCGGCTGCGCTGCTCGAGATCGCTCGCACAATCCTTGACGGGGGAGAGGAGAGCGCGGCTCGACCAGGGCTCTACGCGTCACCAATGGCCGCGTGGGCGGCACTATAGCCGCCGGGGGGCACGCGCCCGCTTCTTGGGCGTGTCGGCGGCCGCTGCCACTCTGGGCCCTGTCGCGTCGCCGTTGGCCAGCTGCTGGGCGCTGCTTGGCGCCTCGTCGTTCCACCTCGCCGGCTCCTGTGCTCGCGACGGCGAGCTCTTGACCTCGCCCGTCACCGGGTTCCGGCCTGGAAGCAATCCTCTTGTCCCACTCGTCGCAGCACCGACACGTACGGTACCGAAGAAGCGAACGTACTGGGCGGCTGCTTGTTGAGACGGCGTGGCGACTGACTGCCGACGTCGTCGTCGCTCGAGAAGACGCGCGACCGAAAGGTGTCGGTCGTCTTCGCCGGCGACCGACTCGGCCGCTCCTCGGCGCCGCCGAAAAGTCGATCCTGCGTCGATGGCGATCGGCGCGGCGACGATCACTGCAACGAGGCCGGCCAGTCGGCAAGCATCAAGCAAGCCGAAAGCGCTCGGGCTTACTCGTTGCTGCCCGCCAGCGTCGTCCGCTTCGAATATTCGACTCTTTTTGGTAGTAGGTTTTCTTCGGTGACGGAGTGGCCATTTGCACACTGAGAACGTCGGATTGCGCCGGTCTCAGTGACTTGACGGCTCTGAAAAATTCTACAATTTGGACCTCGGCTTGTTGGTGCTCCCGAATCACTCCTATTGCCACATGAAATCGGTCGCTACTAGGCGGTTTGGGAACTAGGAAGCGCTGGGCACGCTCCAGAATGGAGAGAACTGCGCCGACGTCTTGGCGAAGACTGCGACGGCGCCGGTATGACATTAGCAGCAGCGGCACATAATGTTGTTTGGAGGACACGGAGCAGGCCTAGCGCGGGCACCGCTCGTCGTCTCGTCTCCGGCCCAATTCGACTGCTCGGCTGCGCTGACTCAGACGACCGAGGGTCCTGCGTGCTTTGTCGACTGATGAGAAAAGGAAGGAACGCCGCCTCTCGACTGGTCTTCGGAGCGCATCCCGAGGGAGATGCTCGTCCATTTCCGGCCGTCTTGATTATCGAAGCAAAAGGCTTGCGTCGCACAATTCCTCTCATTCGCAACTGCCACGGGAGGTCACGTTGAATCTGAGGGAGCAGCCGACAGCACGCAGCATTGCACGCAGTGGATGAACCGTAAATACATGTGACGATGTCGCTGCCAACCGTTAGGCGGGTTAGCCCAACGAATGGCGTGCGGACGACGTCTACTACGGCGGCGTTTCAGGCTGGGCACAGGGCTCTGTTTTAGAGGGTCGTGAATCTATCCAAATGGAATTGTTACCGTCTGGGGCTGAAGAATCGATCTGGCTGGAGATTCATTCTGTCGCCGGTTCGTCTGAGTCGGCAGTCGGTAGGGCTGGCAGCGTCGTTTCGTCTAGCTGGCTGCCTGCGGCTATTTCGATTTCGTCGCCGTCTTTGCCAATCCGTGCATTCTCTGTTGCTGCTGGGGCTACCGCTGACGGGAGGGCCCGTCGACCGCCTCCTCTCGGTTGAGTCTGAAGAGCGTGGCTCGGCCCTGTTGCACTCGTTGGGCGCACTAGTTCCTTGCCTTGTGTGGCTTGCACCACACGCCGAGCGTCCCTCCAAACTTCTCCCAGCGGTCGACGCAGGCCGCTTCTCGCTCCCGAACAGCGTCGATTTGCCAAGTAACCACGTTGGGGACCGGAAAATGTAATCGGCTGCTTGTCTATGCGTCGGCCAACCAGACAAAGGTCGATATTTTCGGCACTCGGTCCAGCAGCCGCAGTAGTGGGGGCTCTCTGGAGCAGCAGCGGCAGCGGTCCTTGCCGCTCGTCTGTCTCCACTCTGCTTGACAATTGGGCGAATGAATGGAGAAAGACAGGCGGCCGCCGCGAGATAACGGCTGGACGGACGGCACTGGAGGAGACCGGCGTCGACTAGCGTAAGTAATTGACCCCGCGCTACCGCCGGCAGCTTGGATAGCCTCTTCCGGCGGAATCGTGCGCCATCACCGTGGCCCAGTCGAACAATTCTTCCATTACGGCCTGCCGCGCGCGCTTGATTAGACGAGGGCGCCGACGACGATGGCCCCGCTGCGTCTGTCTGTCGCGTGTCACGAAGGAGCCGGATCGTATAGCGACTGACACGACAGCCCCTCGTCCATTTTTGCGATCGTCCGCTGCTTATTGGATCCCAGCGCCAGCGTCGACGCCTTTGTTGGCGTCTTCGCCTCAAGCGGCGTCCCTCTATAAGACCTCCAGTCTTTGCCCTCCTTGCTGACCCACTGAGACGAGTGTTTACTCCACTTTAAGCGAGGCACTACAACCGTTTCCGTGTACGTCTGTACGTGTATGTACTCGAAGAATATTGCACGAGCAGGGTGATCGCGCAGACAAATTCAGTTGCGGCTCTGTCTAGTCGTCGAGTTTGAGCGACGGGCTGAGTATATATCCGGCCTTGGGAACGCACTTGAAGGTGACGGGGTCCGGCTCGTACGGGTGGCAACAGCAGCGGCAGATGTTACGTCCGCTGGGCCTGAAGACAGCAGCGACTTGTTGTGTAGCCGTCGCCCGTGCTGTGACTCGCCAACCTTTGCTGCTTGACGCAGTTGACGAACTCGAACGAATTTATGAGCGATCGCATGGCGTTGGTCACGTTCGGGAGCTGCACGGAAGGTGTGGGCCACAGCTTGCAGTCGTCGACGGCATACGCCGTCGAGCAGGCCAAATCCTGCAGAGACATCGCTGTTTAGGGTACATCAAATAATTCTGTTCCTCTTGTCGAACCTGTCGGTGGCCGTTAAGGCTTTCAGGAGGACAGAGGCGCTCGGCGACGAACAGCTGGTTCACCGTTTTGCCAGGCTGCCTCCTGGAAATGCACGCTTGAAGAATGGGCGTAGCTGGAACGACGCAGTGAAGACCCTACTTTCTGGAGCATCCTCGTCCGCACGACTGCTGATAGGAGCACATGCCGCAGGGCTTCGACTCGACCGCGGCCTGCTTGAGGTAGCCGAAGACGTTGTTGAAGGCCGTGCCCCAGCGCTTGCGCACGATGCGGTAGAAGACGTGGTTGCGGCAGCCCAGCTTGCCTGGCCGCAGCTGCGCGAAGTAGGGCAGGTCCCAGCGGTGCGGCTTCTCCTTTCTCGCCCGCTTGCCGCTCTACAGACGCCAACCTCGCTGCGATTCGCACAGCAATCAGTCTTCATCGTGTTGCACCGTACCGAACGCGTGGAGCCCATACAAGTGGCTTGAGAGTTATGTAAATAGTTGTTCGCTATGTATGTAAATGTCAATACTCTAGTCTAGTTTATTGCATGAGTTTCAAGAGTAGTGTGAAGGTCCCGAACCTTGACCCAGATGCAGGGTCCGTAGTCGCCCCACACCCTGCAGTTGTCCGCCTGCTCGGGGGTGCCGAACAAGACGGTGAGCTGCGCGTCGCAGACGACAGCCAGCAGGGCCGCGCAGACGGCCGCCTTCAGCAGCGCCCACAAGTACGCGCTGCGCGCCATTTCTAAGGGCCTTCCTTCCTTTCTTGGCAGTCCCTCGAATGAACAGTGGGGCGACGACGCCTGTGAAAAACTCGCGCGCGTCGCCGCGGGCGCAGACGGTTCGCCGGGTTCGGCAGAGGTGGCCTCGTGTCACGCAGAGCGCGTCGTCTATCCAGCCGGAATTCGTTGCCGCCGCGCGCGCGCGCGCTGACGACGCCTGCCAACTTTCACCCATTGTCTCTTCCCCACCTCCTTTCATATACACTCTGACTGGCGCCTGCGCGCAGCGCAGCCGGATACCGTTCATGTAACTCGGCACGCACACTACACCGTTTGTACTGACAGAATACATACAGGAACCAGCACAAACAGAAAAGGAAGCATTCAGAAAAGGAGTTCAGCGATTAACTGCAATTAGTAATTATCAATGTGTATCCGCCACCCGTTTTATTAGACGTTCGGGCACGGAGTGTGCTGATCGGTCAATGTCGCAATGTTCGGGACTGCATCCCGGTCGCGGCCTCGTTTGGGAGATGAGTGGACGTGGGGCGAGGCGATCGGCGAAGTGATCTGCCAACCCGTAGTGTCATTACCGTGACCGTGCGCAAATATGTAAATAACGAGCAGTTGCCAGTTATTTGCATGCCGTTGTA
Source organism: Paralinhomoeus sp. GSCO2_6 (assembly GCA_030248085.1). Taxonomy (NCBI): domain Eukaryota; kingdom Metazoa; phylum Nematoda; class Chromadorea; order Monhysterida; family Linhomoeidae; genus Paralinhomoeus; species Paralinhomoeus sp. GSCO2_6. Next base: position 11,685 of record JASAMY010001174.1, on the reverse strand, counting down.
TTTTCGACTCCGACTGAGACGCCCCTTGCGGTGCCCCCACTCCCCCTCGCCTTGCCTCTCGCGACCTGTCGTAGTCGTAATCTGCTCGTAGTCTGTTCGTTCAGCTGTTTGTAGTTCGTCTTTTCGAGTTCGTCGCTGTTCGCCGTGCGCCGCTCGGACGTGGCCCGCACGCGGTGCGGCCACGCGTCGTTGTTCAGTTCAAGGGTTGCGTTGTGTTGCGTCGAAACCGGTGTCGCACACGGTAGCGCACGCAAGCTTCGCCTCCTCGTCCGACGGTCGGCCGCCGCTCGGTCGTCCGCCGGAGTCGCCGCCAGCCCTGGGGCGTCGGCTTCACGCGAAGGCAGACGTGCTCGCAGGCACTCACGAAGGCGTAGGGCACACCACAGTGTCCGACGCCGCTACGGTACAGACACGCAACGCCGCACGCACACGCATTTAGTACAGACGCGCTAGTCAAAGGCCGTTCCGAATGTTTCTGATAGGCTGCTCGAGAAGCTGTGTCCATGGCCTTTGCGGCGGCTGCAGTTGCGGGGGCGGTGGCAGGAAGGTGCAGTGCGGAAAACAATTCGCCGCGCTCGCCTCCATCAAGCGCGCCTGCGTCGCGGCGCCCAATGAGTCGACGGAAAGCTGCAGTCGAATCGGCGGCTTCTTAACCCAGTCGACTATGCTAAGCAGTGTTGCAGCTGAGCAGCTGAGCTGACTGGAAAACATATGCTATGCTTGGTGCCGTCCCTCATCGAGGAGAACTTCTTGCGCAGGCACTCGTAGAACTTGCACTGGGCGTGCTGAATGGCGACGTGCGCTGCCGCGAACCAGCGGGTCTGCTTGCGCTTGGTGGAGCCGCGGCGGACGCGCGAGAAGAGGAGCAGTCAGCGTCTGCAGAGCGCGCAGCGGTTGTAGCCGTGCGGCGCCGTCGGCTCTGCGCCCACGAGCTCCTCAAGTACAGCGTCCGCCTTCGCGAGCGCTTCACGCCCCGCGTGGCCCACGCGCCTGGTACGCAGACTCGTCGTGTCGAGGCTGCCGACTGAGGTGAGGAAATCGTTCGCAAATGAAGACATCACTGTCCTGTGCCGTATCGGATAACGATGACGTTCGCTTCCATCTAGTAGAAGGCTGACGTCCAGTGGCGTAGCCAGGACTTGATTTCGGGGTTCCCTCAACTTTCTTCCCCAAAGGTTTTTAGTTGGCGGACGTAACGCCACTTATTCTACAGTACTTTTTCGCGCACTTAGATTAATCGGCAGCAGTAAACAACACTAATTTGTAAATCCTTTACCATTGCGCTGAGGTTGCGCAGATGCTCAATCGATGCGAGTACTTTGGCTTTATTCAAGGCGCTGCGCAAATTTTGCTCAGGCTGCCACTCCCCTTGCGTCGTCCTCAACTGACGGCGCGCCTGGCTGCTTCAGCGCCGTCGTTCTGGACTTGGCTGACTAAGTGCGCTGACGCCTCGCTCGTAGTCATCTCGATTACCGTCGTCGTGGTAGCCGACCAGTAGAACTGGTGCACGAAGCTTGCCTGGGCGGCCGTGGCGCGCAGTTTGCAGAGTGGCCGTCAAGCGTACTCGGCGACACTACGAGAGCTTCCTCTCCATTCCCGACGGCGACGATACGAATCATTTGCAGAAGCCGCGCTGCTGGCCAACGGCGACGTTTTCGTCCAGCCTCACTCACAACAGAGGCAGTGGGAAACGTAACTCGTTGACGCGGCGGTCCTTGAACGTCCAATGTTACAATGTATGGCTTCATACCGTCGGGGGGCATCAAGCACTGATGTTGGCATCTTGTCATGTTTGCTCGAAAAAATTTTTGCTGGCGTCATCTCGAGTGACTGTTTGCCATACATCAGATCAGAGCAACGCAACATAGGTATCGTTCGATCGAATGCTCGGCCACCCATTAGTGCAGCAGCATACCAGCCACTCATTCATTCCATTCCCTTCGCTTGGTTCGTGGCGTGGGTGGGTACATGAGTTGGATAGATTACTTATGTATGCCTCCGTTTACTCTAGCGGTGAGACACGTACTGTACATAACAGTGGCGTTACGTTCCCGAACCAAAAATCTTTGGGGAAGAAAGTTGAGGTCACGTGATTTCGGGGGGGGGGGGGAGTCCAATTTCGGCCAAATTCTCAATTTTGCAACAGGGGGGACCCTGTCGAATTTTTTGGACATTGTGCCATTTCGGCTGGGGAAGCTTTAGACACTCTCTCATCCAATCTGTTTACACGCTTTGCGCTCGTTTGTCTGACTACAATCACACCAAAACGTTAGCAATGTTGTCAAAACGGTCGAGTTCCGTGCTCAAAATAGCGCCGCAGGCAAATTTTTTAGAGTAGGGTAACGAACTTTCACGGTTTTTAATGCAAAACAATGCGCCGCAGGCGAAAATTTGGCTCCTTAGTGTCGTTTTCATCATTATTTGCATTGAAATTGAGAAAAATGCCCAGATTGGCACTTTTGCAACAGAGGGTACCAAGTTAAAAAATTTTAGCTTCCGAGAATTTCGGGGGGGGGGGAAGCTTCCCCCCTTCCCCCCCCCCTTGGCTACGCCACTGCTGACGTCCTAACGATACCGTTCAAAGCTCAAACCGACGGATCCACACCATGTCCTTCCCGCCGCCTCTGTTTATACGGCTCCACTTCTGTTTCTGCCCTTTTTACTTTTTGTGTGGTGACGGGTTTCTTCGACTTCGTTCGTCGGCAGCCTCTCTAAGGGAGGATGTCGAAGCGGTCGAGTCCATCGGACGACAATGCCGAGAGCAGTCGCGGCAGCGCCGACGCGGAGGGCGGCAGCTCGTCGAGCCCGCTGCCCGCGGCCGAGGGAGAGGCGGCGAGGCCCAAGAAGCGACAGCGCCTCGTCAATTTCGAGCCCGTCAAGCTCCAGTCCATGCCCACAGTGGTCTGTGCGTGTCCGTGCGTGTATGTGTCTGATTGTGGTGAATGATCCCGCGATTGTTGACGTTGCCGAAAGAAACTGCACGGGACAACGAGACCTTTAGGCGGAGATCGACCGCAAGACGACAATGTTCCAGAACTACAAGCTGTCGGAGCGATTGATCAGCAAGGAGAAGCTGCTGAGGGAAGCGAGGTGCGCTTGCGAGTCCGAGCCGCGCGCGCGCGCGTGTGCGTGTGCGTGTGCGGGCTATTTTCTTCCGCAGCGAAAGTCGACTGGCACTGGCAGGGAGCGGATAGCGCAACTGGAGCGCCGGCAGGCGCACGACGAAGCGATGCTGTGCGTCATCAACCGGCACTGGAACCGCTTCGACGAAGATGTCCGCTTGCTGCTGCAGCGCTTCCACTGCAGCTCGACGCCGGCCGCTGACGGCGCCCTCGGTGGCGCCGCCGACGACGACACGAGTGCGAGCGCGCACTCCGAATGCGCCAGCGCTGGTGCCAATACAATGTCCGATTTGCAGAGCCGTCGAAGACGACCTACGAGTTTCTCAACCAGCTGGCGCAGTGGCAGAACGAAGAGGTGGAGGAGGACCTCCGACGAAGAGTCGAGTTCTCCACTAGGGCGCTGGGCAAACTGCTCGTCGTGCGTTCTTTGTCCCGCTGCCACTCTCGCTTACGTCGCGTCCGTGACGTCGGTCTGGGTCGTGGTTGGCAGGCGTTCGACAAGCTGTCGCAGCGTTGCGACCGCGTCTCGAAGGCACTGCTCGACTGTCGCGGCTCGGCGTCATCCAGAGAGCTGGTCGACAGCAAGGGGGACGACAGCAGCTTGGTGAAGCTCGAGCCAGCCGAGGGCCTGGGCGAGCGCGCGTCGGCTGCTCTGAGCACGGAGCTGGTCGAGAGCAACTACGAGCTCCAGCGCAAGAACACCGACCTCCAGGAGCTAGTCGCGCGGCTCCAGATGGAGAATCGCGAGAAAGGCGGCAAGGTGCGTGGGTGGGTGCGGCCAGCCGAGGAGGAAGCCATCGCCCTACCCGATTGCAGCTGTCGTCGCTGTCGGACCGCCTCGAGTCGTGCGAGACTCGGCTGGAGGAGGCGGAGAGCAAGTTCGACTCGGCCGAGTACGACCTGGAGAAGGCGCAGTGCCGCGAGGACAAGCTCGACTACCGTCTGGCCGACACCGCTCGGCGTCTCGAGGCCGCCCAGTTAGAGCTGGCGCAACTCAAGGACAAGCCGGCCACCGGCGGCGGCGGCGCCGTCCTCCTCAGCGGTGGCGCGGCGGTCGGCGACGACGGCGCGCTGACGAAAGTCAGCAAGTCGAAGGTGCGGGCGCGCACTCGCCTGCCGCAGTCGCGGCGCGTTCGAACTGTGGGTGGTGATGGTGCTGGTTGGTGTGCAGCTGGAGGAGCTGCAGTTTGCGCTGGACGAGCAGCGCGAGCTGGCGTCGAATCGGCTGTCGGAGCTGCAGGAGATGGTGGCGCAGCGGAGCGAGGCGCTCAAGCAGATAGAGCAGCTCAAGATGGAGCTGCTGCACGTGCCCTCGCGCATCGTCTTCGACACGACCGAGTACCGCTGTCTCAAGGCCCAGTTCGACGTCCTCTACACGGACGCGTCGCGCATTCGCCGCCAGCTCGAGGAGACGGCCGAGGCGCTCTTTCGCGTCCGCGCCGAGCATCTCAAGCAGATCGAGAAGATGGAGGTGGTGCGTGCGTCTGTCTCACACACGTCGCCGCGAGTGTGTTGCAGGCGGACGAGCTGATGTGTCAGCGCGAGCTGCGCAGCGACTTGGTGTCACTGGAGGAGAAGATGAGCACCGTGCGCCGCGACTACGAGATGCTGCGTCTCGAGTTCGAGCAGAACCTGGCCGCGAGCGCGCAGGCCGGCCCCGTGGCCAAGGAGGCGCGGACGCTGGCGAGCGTCAGCGCCAACCAGAACCAGCAGCTCAAGTTCGAGCTGGAGCGCTTCAAGCGCAAGTGGAAGGAGGCGGTCGACGGCATGGCCAGAGCCCAGAAGGAGCTCGACTACGAGCGCCGCAAGCTGAGGAACGCCGTGCTCGTGCCGCTCGGCGAGCCTTCCCCCCCTCCCCCCGCCGCCGCCTCCGCCGTCGTCGTCCGCCTCCGCCCCCGCCGCCACCACTTACCAGAAGGCAGGCGGCGGCCCAGAAGCGACGACGGAGGAGGCCAACTGCCGCCAGCTGCGCGAAGAGGGCCCCCCCTCACAACGCGACGAGGCCGCGGAAGAGCCGGAGGGAGAGGTCGCCGGCTCGACCGCCCCCGACGCCAATCAGCCGCCCACCAAGCGACTCGTCGAAGAGCTACAGGAGCGAATTAGGTGCACGCTTCTTCCGTGTGCGTGCGTGTGCGCGCGCTCACGACACAGACGGGGTCAAATCGCACTCCGCCTTTCAGAACGATGAAGCGACGTATTTCGGCCTTGAAGGAGGAGAGGGCGGTGTCGGCGACTCGCTCGGAGAGTCTGCCGACCCACACAAAGGTGAGCCCAACGCTGCGAGTCGCTGTCTGGTGTGATGACTTCGCTGGCGTGCTGACAGCTGTACGCGCTGTCGCGCCGTCTGTGCCGCGAGAAGGGCCGACTGAAGCGGCTGGCGCTGAAGGAGGCGGGCATCAGCGTGCGGCCCTCGTCGACGCTCGAGGAGCTCCAGAAGCGCGTGCGCGGCTTGGAGGAGCAGCTAGAGCGACAGCGCAAGGAGGCCAAGCAGGTGCGGTGCGCGCCCGCTGACAGCGAAAGCGAACCGAACGCGGCCCACGCGCAGGAGGAGGACGCGATGATGACGGAGATGGAGATGACGGGCCAGGCGCTGGACGAGACCAAGGAGCAGAACCAGCGCCTCCTGCAGCAGCTCAAGGAGAAGGACGACGCCAATCTCAAGCACATGTCCGAGGTGCGTGCGTCTCCTCTGCTTGTACGGCAGGGCCGGTCGAGTGCGTGCTCGCCTGCAGAGGATCCGCTCGAACCAAGCGTACAAGAAGCTGACGGAGGACCGCAACATGATGAAGGAGCAGGTCGAGGCGACGCAGACGCTGGTAGGCCGAGGTGTTGACGCGGTGCGGTGTCCGCTACTACGCCCCCCCCCCCCCCCGTCCCGTTCAGCTGGCGGCTCAGACGATGGTGCAGCGTAAGCAGGAGGAGGAACGGTCGCTGCTGCAGAAGCAGCTGGCGACCATGGAGAAGGAGAGCCGTCTGCTGAAGCACTCGTGCGACATGAACCAGCGCAAGGCGCTCGAGAGCTCCCAGTCGGCGCAGGACCTCAAGCTGCAGCTCGCGCAGCTCGGCGCCCAGCTCGACGAGGCCCAGAAGGCGGTCGCCTCCAAGACCGCGGCCCTAGAGGAGGAGAACTTCAAGATGAAGCGGCTACAGGTTCGCGATTCTATTTCTGCCGTTGGTCGGTCGTGCCGCGTGCGCTTGGCGGAGGCGCTGCGTGCGCAGGAGGAGATCTCGCAGCTGAAGCGCCAGCTCGAGCGCGCCAAGAAGTTCGAGCAGACCGACAGCGCCGACGAGGTGCTCATGGAAGAGATCAAGGAGCTCAAGGTATGCAATTCGTATACGGTAAGGTCAGGAAGCCGCCAGAGAGCTGGCGCGTCCGTTCACAGGAGAAGCTGACGTGTCCCAGCTGCAAGGTGAACCGCAAGGACGCGGTGCTCACCAAGTGCTACCACGTCTTCTGCATGAAGTGTCTCAAGACGCGCTACGAGACGCGACGCCGCAAGTGCCCCAAGTGCACGCAGGCGTTCGGCGCCAACGACTACAAGCGCGTCTACATCTCCTGACCCCCGCCCCGCCGCGCTCCCTGCCCCTCCCGCCCGAGCCTCCTGCTTCCCCACCCACTGCGATTGCCCCTCCCCCCCACTCACCCACCGAGACGACTTCTACCGACAGTACGAGACAGCCCAGCGACCCCTATGTATTGGTCTTTTGGCACCAGACGGGCCCGGTCTCCGGTCTCTGTTCCTCCGTCCTGTACTACAGAAGTCTCCGTTCGCCACTAGGCGGCGACTCTTCACTGGGTGCATCCGCGTCAGCCTCCTGTACTATGTATGTTTCGTACACCAAACCACAGCAGCGGTGAGACCGAATCACAATCACGATGTGGGTCGGTTGAGAAAGAAGCGTCGGAGGGCGGCGAAGACGCTGCCGGCGTCGCGGGCGCCGCCGTCGCCGTGGAGGCCGGCGAGCATCCAGGCGGGCAGTCTCTCGAACGGCCGCTCGTCGGCGTTGGGCCGTTGTTCGCTCGAGGCTTGACTTGGCTGTTTGGGACAGTAGCGCTCGTCGACTAGCAGCACGGCAGCGTAGTCGTCGCGGTGGCGGAGTGCGCGACCGATCGACTGATTCACGGCCTTCATGCAGAGGTTCTCGTAGTAGCGCTGGCCGGCGCCTGCGCCGCGCGTCGTCTCCAGGTACTGAGAACATGGACGTTGGCCAGCCGCATGGGATACACGAGACGAAACGGAGAGAGCCGACCTTCATTTTCTCCTGCAGCTCTACGGAGCCGACGTTGGCGTACGGTAGTCCAACGACGACCACGCATCGGCCGAGGTTATCGGAGAAGTTGATGCCTGGACGGCAGAGGAGGAGGCGCCGGTGACGTATGCAAAAGTGTCGGTTATGCAAAAGTGTCGGCCGACACTTTCGATAGACATCTCATCTGCATACGTATACGTATGCAGAACTGTCGGCTACGCAAAAGTGTCGGCCGTGATTTAGATTACCTTCCTGCCTGCCTGCCGGTTTATGATGCCCTCATAGGGCACCAATGTCCCAGTGTGGGTGAGTGCTCAGCAGCCCACAGCATGGCCCGCTATTGGTGTTGCGATTCGAAAGCAGGAAATACATAAGAACTATAATAATCGTTCGCAACCTCAATAAACGTTCTTAAGTCAATTAAAAGAGTTCAAAGTTGTGTGACCATCTGCGAACTGTGTCAATCAGTGATAGACCCATGATGATCAATCAGTGATAAAGCGATAGGCCCGTTTAAACAAAAATATATTCAAAACTATTATCGCCACCATTTGACCAACTCCCAACCTGTCTTCACTCTGATGCTCAGTAGGGTAGCCCCCATTAGGGTAGAACAGGCAAGCACGCACGCACGCACAGGCATGCACTCACGTATGGACGCGCACAGGACAGACCGCACGCACGCAAGTGCCTACACAAACGCGACGGCACACGCACATGTACCAACACACGCGCAAAGATGCATACGTAGGAGACGACCGATTCACAGGCGGGCAAAACACAGAACGTTTCCAGTCTGAGTTTTTGATTGGGCAAAAGAACGCGACACATCATGACAATGTAGGTGTACACATGCAGTCCGTTGCGTTAGCCACGCTCTCGTGGTGAGCTATGTGCATGGAACATCGTGCAGTCAAGATCCAAATATAACCCATTAATTGAGGATAGAGGCAGCCGGCACGGCGGCATGATGCATTTCAAAGGAACACGACTGCTTCACTGATTGGGTAGGAGTGTATCACTACTAATGGCCAGATCGCCCGCCAGCTGAGAAAGACGGCGGGCAAAAACCACGGTTAGTTTTAACCCCTCAATTTATTCACTGTGACTTTGATGGGCCACTGAATGGATTGGCTGCTGAATTTCCTCAAAATTAAAGTACAAGGGGTTGCTGTCACTTGAGCAATCTTGAAGGAGATCGAGGTCTGGGGGAATTGGGGAAAAACTAATAAGAAAATGAGAACCGAGGAATTGTACGGAGGAACTTGCGTACATAAATCAGCGCGAGTCTCCACATGTAGCCATTTCCAATTATGCACCAAACCACCCCCTTCTGTGTTCCAGGAGCACTCATCCACACTGAACACTGGGTGACGACATCGGGACGATCATAAATCAGCGGGCAGCAAAGATCGGTAATCGTAATCGCGGCTGACTTCTGCATAGCCGACAATTTGCACACAGCGATACTTATGGACAGTGGATAATGTCACTAAAAAAGCGTCGGCTGCGAGACTTTCGCAGTACCGACACTTCTGCACAATGGCGGTTCGGTTGGAGGCACAACGCGCGCGCGCGCGCGCACCTTCGCTCATTCTGCCGCCGATGATGGCGAAGAAATAGAGCACCGCCGTCGCTCTTGACCGCTTCGCTGTAGTCGGCGAGGCAACGCTCGCTGTCGGCAGGCTGATGCGCGAAACGCGCGCTTCTTCGCCTGGGGAGTGAGGATTGTTCAGCGGCGCTGATGACGAGCTACACCGAGACCAACAGATGCGCCCGCATACGCAAACGCACGCCGCCGACCGCAAGTGCGCGTCAATCGAGTTGTTGGAAACCGGACCGCCATTCGTCGGAAAATGCCGTCCTTCTTTATCGCCGTCCAGACGGTGTTGCGTCAACTCGTAGGAAGGAAAAAAAACGTACAACGCCGCCAGGGACGATTCTCGTGACGGTCAGCAGTGTCTTGCCCAGGTCCTGCGAGTACGATGCCTCGTCTCGTCGGCGCGCGTAGGAGAAGTTGAAGGGCCGTTCGCCGTGGCCCTTGGCGACGATTGCGAGCAGCAGCGGCCCGCTTGCAGTCGACCACGTGGCCGCAGCGGAAGCGTACGCCACGCCTTCGTCGGCAGCGGCGCCCTCTAGCCGCAGCCAGTTGTCTCAGGCCATCCGGGTCTGAGACGTGGGGATCTATGCGGTGCGGCCGCAGAGAATAGATGCAGTCGCAAAAGGGTTCCTGTTAGCTCACAGACCTCGTCGAGCCGGCTTCATGGTGCCACCGGCGAGCACCGCGGTGCATCACTCCTTGAGCGCTGCGGCGAGACGGTCGGCGGCGCCGAGAAGCGCTCACCTCGACGATGAGATCGCCGCCTCTGGCCAGTTTGACGAAGATGCGGGCCGTCGGGGTCGCGGGACGTGAAGGCCTCCAGGAAGGAGCGCACTTGGTACATGGGCATCGCGTTCGCGGCCTCGTCGTTCTGCGTCAGCGCCTGACGACAGCGGTCGTCGAAGACGCCCAGCCGGCGGCAGAGCCTGCGCGGCGTCGAGATAGGCGAGCAGCTTGAAGAGGTTCACTTGAGCCAGTCCCGCCTCCGCGTGCAGCGGGGGTCGAAGAAGACGCCGGTCGGTGAGTGGTGGGCGGGGCGGTGCGACCGTGGGGCTAGGCGCAGAGGAAGCGTTCGAGGGAGGCGACGAACAGGGCGAGCAGCATACGGACGGAGTGCAGGTCCTCGGCGAGGAGTCGATCGCGGTACTTGGCCGCGTAGAGACGCGTTCGGCGCAGACAGTGCGCGCACTGGGCCAGCGTCAAGCTCGCAGCGAGTTCATGGCGCCGATGGCGTCGGCCAGATTGTGCGCCTCGTCCACGATGACGACAGCGTCGCGCAGCTCCAGTCGCCAGGCCGTGTCGCTCTTCTCGTGCAGCAGGATCTGACATGCACGCACGCACGCGGCAGTGGACAAAGCGTGCGTGGCAGGCAGCTGCTGGAAAAAAAAGGGAGGGAGGGGGAGATAGCGGAAGAGTACGGCGCGCGCGCACCGGGAGGGCAAGAGGACGAGCTCGGCGAGCGGCACGGCCAGCCGGGACGCGGAGGAGGGACAGGCGCCGGGCGGACTCAGCCTTCCGGAGGAGGCGCTCGCCGTTCAGCTGCACTCTCAAGATCTCGTCGGCGAAGTCGGCCACCGTCTCCGGCTTGTAGAACGGACACTTCTTCTGCGCTGGCGGCCTACGGCGTGCAGACCAGGTCTGAGAAAGAGAAAGCGGTAAGGCGGGCTGTAATAATAAGCATGTCAAGAAGCATATTCGAACAAACATCGTGTGCCTTGTTGTTGGCCGCCGTCCTTATTGCGCTGCATCTGTAGACAGCGATCGTCTATCAGGCCAGCAGAGGAGAGCTTTGTAATCGCTGGATGAACGCAGCAATGCTTCCTCGAGCCCAGCACTACCACTCGGAGGTCGGAAGCGAACTCCGTTTCGTCGGCGACCTCGCCGACAAACTGCAGGAGTTGGGAGTGCGTCCGACCGGTGCAGTAGATCTTGCGGCATAGTCGAGCGGCGTCTCCGCTTTTTCGGTTGTGGCTTCAGCAGCGCTCTCTGCCTCGCTGTCGCTTGCGTACTCGAGCGGCGGCGGCGGCGCCGCCTCGTCTTCCGCTTCGGTCGGGGCCGACGAGTCCGCCTCCTCGGCGTCCTTGCGCAGTTCGTCACCGTCGTCGGCGGCGGCAGCGCGTCGCTTGCGCGGTGTTGCGTCTGTCGCCAGCTGCCCGCCACCCTCCTCCGTCGGCCAGTCGGACGCGACGTACGCTCGCGTCGACCGCATCCATGCAGTCGAGCTGGGCTTGCAGCCGCGCGCGTTCGCCGCCGCTCTCGACGTCGCCGAACGCGGCGATCATCCTCGTCCTCGTCCTTCAAGCAGCTCTTGGAACTGCTCTCGTCGAGCCCTTGCCGGAGTGCCTCCCTTCTCCGGCGCCAGTCGGCTCGCAGCCACGTCAGCGCGCCGCACAGCAGACTCATGGAGGCTTACCCATGCCCGTGGGACTCTCGAAGACGCCCACCTGGCCCCGCTCCAGCACCTCCGTCAGCGCCTCCACGAACTCCACTTTGAATCTCGTACGGCGCGAAGGGAAATCCGTAAGGATGTGCCATCTTCGTGTGGTCTCCGCCCGTTCCGGCAACGACCGCATTTTAAAATTTTGAATTTCGCGCCTACCGTACTAGACAATGGTGCAATATACAATCGACTGTCTCCTTCCTTGCAGTGGCATCGCCTCTGGCCATCGTAGCTCGGGCTGGGGGGGGGGGGCGAGACTCCGTTTTCCAAAG
>JASAMY010001976.1:0-17121 GCA_030248085.1 Paralinhomoeus sp. GSCO2_6 | reverse complement strand
GAGAGAGAGAGAGAGAGAGAGAGAGAGAGAGAGAGAGAGAGAGAGAGAGAGAGAGAGAGAGAGAGAGAGAGAGAGAGAGAGAGAGAGAGAGAGAGAGAGAGAGAGAGAGAGAGAGAGAGAGAGAGAGAGAGAGAGAGAGAGAGAGAGAGAGAGAGAGAGAGAGAGAGAGAGAGAGAGAGAGAGAGAGAGAGAGAGAGAGAGAGAGAGAGAGAGAGAGAGAGAGAGAGAGAGAGAGAGAGAGAGAGAGAGAGAGAGAGAGAGAGAGAGAGAGAGAGAGAGAGAGAGAGAGAGAGAGAGAGAGAGAGAGAGAGAGAGAGAGAGAGAGAGAGAGAGAGAGAGAGAGAGAGAGAGAGAGAGAGAGAGAGAGAGAGAGAGAGAGAGAGAGAGAGAGAGAGAGAGAGAGAGAGACGTAGGGCAGGCCCGCTTTGAACCCGCCAAAGTGGCCTAAGAACATCGGGGCAGCATTCTTAGCCAGCCAGCCGTTTCAAAGGAACAAAAATCACAAAAATTTTGCCTGCGGCGCAAATCAACAGTGGTAAATACTACAAGGCTTTTTGTATATATCCCAAATGACGTTTTTGACGAAATACCGTGTCGCTGAAAGCTCGATTGCGCCCGCTGCGTTGGACCAAACTTTCAACCCGAGGTTGCAGGGGGGCGAGGTTGCAGGGACGCGCACCCTAAACACTACAGCATAGACAGACGGGATGAAAGATGGATGATGAAGACATGGGATAACCAATCATAACCCAGTACCCTTTCCTCTTCTGTCGGTTTACAGCATCATGTGAGGTTTGGGGGCAAAAGCGGCCATTAGACTGTTCCGTCCATCCACTACACGCATTCATTCTGCATATGCGCTGAATCGAAAAGTGTACATTACGGTTTTTTCGTTCGGTAGGTTGAAGACGATGACGTGAGCAGCAATTTCACCAAGTTTGGTCTAAATGGGGCGCTCGCAGCGGGCGCAATCGCGGTTTCAGCGGCACGGAATTTTGTCAAAAAAGTCCTCCTCTTGAAAGTGGCATAACTATCGCTTACGTTAATGGATTTTACTGAAATCTTAGGCCAAGAAATGGTAAACCCTTGACTACGGTCTCTCCAAATTTCAGAAAAAAGACCTATCACAGCTCAAGTTATTCGCCGTCAAAGTTGGGACATTGTTGGTGCAAGTTGGTTGGTGTTGGTGCAAGTTGGTGCAAGCAACTTTCAACAGAGTGAATGCCCATCGCGATCAACAGAGCAACAGTGAATTTGGTGCCACTAGGCACCGACTGTGAACGCCCATTGCGCCCCTGCTTTCACAGCATGATCACGTCGACCATCAATTGCAAAATCAGTTGCTTTATTCCTTAAAGACGCGATGTCTGTAAGAATCAAGCTTTTGAAGAAGGCAGCGGCCAGGGCCAAAAATCGACCTTGTCCGATTTTGCTCATCTGCCTACCAAATTCACTGTTGCTCTCTTGATCGCGATGGGCATTCACTCTGTTGAAAGTTGCTTGCACCAACTTGCACCAACACCAACCAACTTGCACCAACAATGTCCCAACTTTGTCGGCGAATAACTTGAGCTGTGATAGGTCTTTTTTCTGAAATTTGGAGAGACCGTAGTCAAGGGTTTACCATTTCTTGGCCTAAGATTTCAGTAAACGTAAGCGTAAGCGATAGTTACCGTAAATCCTCCAATAGAAGCCCCCCTCCAGTAGTGCCCCCGGGTATGGCAAGGTTGAAATAATAGAGCCCCCCCCCCCCCCCTCCAATAGTGCCCCCAGGGGTAAGGGGTATGTTGTGCCATGTGCCTTTTATGGGCAAAAATATAATGGTAGGTACATTTACATCGTGTATACACACTACTGCTAACCAATAATACCCGTAAATGCCCCAATGAACGCCCTGGGCGTTTATTTTTTCAACCCACCCTCTACCCTGGGCGTTCATTGGATTCATTGGAGGGGGGGGGCGTTCATTGGAGGGGGGGGGGGGCGTTCATAAATTCAACCAGTAAATGACATTGCAACAATGCAGTGCTGACCCAATAATCGTCAGTTAAACATGAAAATTGTATGGTTATTGGTGCAAATCGCCTTCTGCAGCGGCTAAACAATAGCTGTTGTAGTGCGTACAGACAATATACAGGACCCAAACGAAGAATACAGCGTGGCAATACCTGTTTTGGTAAGCATAAATCATTGCATAACTGTGTTCCAAAGCACGCCCTGGGCGTTCATTAGAGTGTGGGCGTTTATTTTGTCAACCCACCCTCTACCCTGGGCGTTCATTGGAGGGGGGGCGTTCATTGGAGGGGGGGGGGCGTTCTTTGGAGGGTTTACAGTAGTACGTTTCAGCAACTATTAACGGTAAATCAACCATTAAATGTGGCAAAAGTGATCAAAATCACCGAAAAATCGGCAATTTTGACAGCGAAACTTGCATTACCATTCAAAATTTTTATGTTGAAATAATAGAAGCCCCCCTCCAATAGTGCCCCCTCTCCAATAGTGCCCCCGGGTAAGGAGAGGTTAAAAAAATAGTGCACCGGGGGCACTATTGGAGGATTTACGGTATGCCACTTTCAAGAGGAGGACTTTTTTGACAAAATTCCGTGCCGCTGAAACCGCGATTGCGCCCGCTGCGAGCGCCCCATTTAGACCAAACTTGGTGAAATTGCTGCTCACGTCATCGTCTTCAACCTACCGAACGAAAAAACCGTAATGTACACTTTTCGATTCAGCGCATATGCAGAATAAATGCGTGTAGTGGACGGAGCAGTCTAATGGAAATGCGCAACTGTGTCGTGCAGTGGGAATAGTGTTGGCCGCTTTTGCACCCAAACCTCACATGATGCTGTAAACAGACAGAAGAGGAAAAGGTACTGGGATATGATTGGTTATCGCATGTCTTCATCATCCATCTTTCATCCCGTCTGTCTATGCTGTAGTGTTTAGGGTGCGCGTCCCTGCAACCTCGCCCCCCTGCAACCTCGGGTCCCTGCCGGTGTCTTGGCGTTGGGGCTCATATAGCGGACTCCTGGACAGCGCAGTTGATGAAATTTCAGGGATCGACAACAATGACGTGAGCAGCATTTTGCCAATAATCGCGTCCTGAACTTTTGGGTAGCAGTGTCGACTTGAAGACTTATGGATACAACTTTAAACGTCAACATATGCAAAATTGTGCGTAGAATCCATTTTTGGCCTTCAAAACGCTATCCGACGTTTTTCGGTACTTGAAGCGCCATTAAAACCGATTTTTGCGATATTTCAAAAATCAGTTTTTTGACTGGCATTCTCGCAAGAATTTTTAGCATCACAATTTTTTTGTTTGAGTGAAAGCCCTTCTGAAGAGCTTTAAATTGACACCAAAAAAAATTCAAAATCGCGGAATCCAAATAATGCAAAAAGTGCGAAAAACCAATTTGCGGAATATACGCTGTACATGGTTTTTTTACCCGCATTCTCGTATACGCGACTAGCAGCAAGATCGCAAATACTGACGTGAAAGCACCTACTGACGTGACGTGGGGGTTCAACTCCCACCATGTTCACTGAGTTACTAATCCCCATGAGCAAGAAATTGATGCTTTCATTGCTTCGGGCAGCGGCATGGCCTAGTGGTAAAAAACCGGCCTCTTGCGCGCAAGGTCCTGGGTTCGATTCTTGATGGCACCACTAGATCGAGGACTTCCCTTTCCATGGATTTTCTCGTGCCATCGCTGCCCTAGATTACAGATGGCGTTCTTCCGAAAGTCTTCCGCTAATTATACGGCTGTAGACGGGAAGACGCCATGGAGATGGGTAGGCTACATGGGCCATTGACAGGCCTCCTAGCGTCGCCCCAAATCCAACAACAACAACATTCACTGCTTCCACACATTGCTTCGCTGTCAAGTGGCTTCGCTGCTTGACCGAAATCCGTTCCAGATGGGTGGCCCACCTCTCTGTGCTGGTGAACAACACCAGTGGGATACTGACCAGAAGTGTCTTATTTTTTTTTCAGAATCAAGCATCTGAAGCGTGAGGAGCCTCCACTGGACACACTGCGAGAGAGATCTCTTAAAAGTAGGTACTGTTTGTTGAATTGGTTACCCAAACAGTGGCATGATTTCCGAAAGACAGACACTGACTGCACTCCATGTTTAGTGCCTACCAAAGGTAACGCATGCTGGCATTAGCACTTATTGATGAAATTAATTAAATAAAAAGTACTGGATGTTTTTTTTATTCTCCCCACTTGAGATTTTGAATAACTGCCGCATCCGAAAGGCAATCGCTTTAATATTTTGAGCGGATATGAACAAAGTTTTAGGGAATTTGATAGACCACAGTGCAAATGGCGACTGTTGAAAGTTTGTGCTAGTTTTGGGCGAAAATCGATACTTCTATGGCATTGTATTCAAACACCCCTCAACCCAGTGTGATAAAAAATTGCACACTGCTGACTCAACTCTATTGCAAGCCATTCTCAAAGATCCATCAAGTTTCGTCTATTGACAAGTTATAGAGTCATTGCGCCATGTCGAGCAGGGAAGGGAGCATACTTGGAAACTTGAAACGAAAAGTTAAGTTAACTTGTAAGTTGAAGTTAGGTTATTGAAAAGTTAGGCTAACCTTAACTTGAGTTTTCAAGGTCCAAATAACTTGAGCTAACATTAACTTGGGTTTGACACTCTAAATATCTTGAATAACTCAAGTTAACTTGTGCTAACGTTAACTTTTACAAACTTGAAAGTTATGTTAAATTAGTGTCTACTCAGCTGCATCCGAACAACAACAACAACAACAACAACAACAACAACAACAACAACAACAACAACAACAACAACAGCAGCAGCAACAACCCACAGAGGACATCAACACAGAAGAACGACGTGTAAAAGTCAGTCTTCACCGTGTTCTCTGGGTTCTCTGGGTTTTTTCAGTCAGGAGGCACTACAATAATGCCCGAGCGCGAATTAACATAATTACAGTGATTTGGTAGCATTTACCGCGCGTTTCAAAAATCTTTTGGTCATTGGAGTTAACTTCTAACTTCAAGTTGAAGTTGAGTTAACTTGTAACTTGTTTTTCGAAAGCGTGGGTACTTAACTTGTCTCAAAATTGTCATCTTAGAAATAACTTACCGTAAACCCTATAATTAGCCCCCCAGGGGCTAATTTTTTTGTTCGAGCTCTAGGAGGGTGTATAATTATAGGGGGGGGCTAATTATAGGGGGGCTTATAAACTGGAAGTGTCAATGAGTGGGAAGATGTGTGGGGAAAAAGGCGCGTGGAGGCGATTTTTAACGGAAAAAGGCGCTGTGCACACACGTTGGTACACTCTAACACACTCTCACACAGTCTCACATACACATACGTGTACATACACACACATACGCGACCATACATACACCCAGACATGGAAACATGTGCCTTTCAGACGATGGTACCATTTAGGGAGGGGGTGTAATTATAGGGGGGGGGCTTATTAACTCAAAGTGGTCTTGGGAGGGTGTATTATTATAGGGGGGGGGCTAATTATAGGGGGGCTAATTATAGGGTTTACGATAACTTATTACGGGTTTACGATTATAGTTTACGGGTTTACGATTATAGTTTATAGAAATATTCAAGTTAAACTACAAGATTATAGAAATATTTATAGAATATCGCAAGCTACAGGAAATATTTTAAAAATTAAATTATGGCAGAGAATGTGACTACTGACGCGGAATTCAAGCGCGGTTTGTTGACAAGGTGGTTTCTTTTTCTCACTTTATGTGGTCTGAAGACCCATGATGAGTCTACAAAATAATTGCACGATATAAAGGGGACGTGTCGTTTCTGACGAGCCTCGCGCGTCTCTCGGGTGTCAAGCGGTGGAGGCGAAACACCCACATTTGCAGACAGTACCATACAAAAATAAAGATTTAATTTTTCTGTAAATAAATCTGTACATTTTCCTTGAATTTACAAAAATACATATAATTTCTATCAATCGATTCAATGGAAGGGAGTGCATCACTCATACGCCTTTCGCAACGACACATGGCAATGTACAGCAGCATCGCACACTCTAGCTCATTGCCACGTTGATTGATCTGCTCCCAAACGCCAATTCGATATTGCCTCCCCGCCCCACAACCCCTCTGTGTGCGCTAAATAAGGCCCAGCTGTAAAGGCTGTGAATGGGTGACTCCGCACAATGACACCATGACTCATCAATAGAACTCGTGCATTGTTCGACGAAACTTGACGAAACTTTGAGAATGACTTACCATAGGGTTGAGTTAGCAGTGTGCATTCTTTTATCACACTGGGTTGAGGGTTGCGCGAATACAACGCCAAACAAGCTCATTTCAAGAAGCACTTCATTTGAATTTGTTGTCTTTTATTTGAAATTTTTGTGCTTCTGCACAGATTGGACGGGTGTACACTTCCTGGAATTCTTTAGCAGTAGTGCCACTTCCTTTGGAATTGGTGAAAGCGCCACACAAGCTTTAATGATATGACCCCCATTATTGTCTCCTTTGTTGCATTGCAAAATGCACTGTTGTTGCATTGCAAAATGCTACACCACCTTGCTTTTTTTTCAGAAAGTCCAAAAGTCTGCATTGCAATTGCATATGGAAGAGACTGGAGGAAGGAGGACGTCCACGTCCGTGGGTAGGTACTAGGTACATAGGAATGCACTGATGCGTCCTAAAGGCATCCACACTGCTCCCTCCCCGCCCTAATACAGGGCCAAAGGCGCCCACGCTGCCTTATGGCACCCTGGCTCTGTGTAGCGTGGTAGCGGAGGGGAGTGGGTGGCTGGCTGGACCGACGCGCGTACTGGCAAACGCACTAGCATAGCCTTCCAGATTCTTTGCTGAAAATAACGCGGCTGAACTTTCAGGTGCGTTATTTTTAGCAAAAAAATTTGCTCCCAGGTTTGGACACATCTGGGTCCTATCCTTAATCATGCGTTTTCCCAGATTAACCCAGAAATTTTGCTCGGGGACCCAGAAATTTTGCTCCCAGACCCAGATTTTTCCTCCCAGATTGGACACTATCCTTAAGCATGTGTTTTTCCAGAAATTTTCGTCAAGGACCCAGAAATTTTGCTCCCAGACACAGAAATTTTCCTCCCACATTGGACACTATCCTTAAGCATGTGTTTTTCCCGAAATTTTGCCCGAGAACCCAGATATTTTGCTCGAGGACCCGGAAATATTTTTGTAATTTTTTTTTTATAATTTTTTTAGAATAAATCTATAAAAGGTGTTTCTCCAAATTCGTCCTAAGAATGCTCAAAAAAGTTCGGCCCGATCAATCAAGCCATAAAGGAGAACGGACGAATGGACGGATGAATAGACAGACCATTACAAATTTTTTTCATCCATATATGAACTCGCTGCGCTGATGCGTGGCGAAAAAAGCCTCGATTTTTGCACAAAAACGGGCGCAACCTTTCAACAGTCGCCATTTGCGTTGAGTTTTCCTAATTTCCTAAAACTTGGCAATCACCTTTCCTAAACCTTGGTTTACACCCCTGCAAAATATAAAAGCAATCGGCCGTCAGACGCAGCAGTTATTCAAAATCTTAGGTCGGGAGAATTAAAAAAACATGCTGTATGTACAAAAAAGCCACGCACATGTACGTCAAAATAAAACGACAAAATAGTCGCTCTCATAGAGAAGACCTCACGTTGACAGCAGTGGCGTAGCCAAGGGGGGGGGGGGGACGGGGGGAAGCGTCCCCCCCCCCGAAATTCTCCGAAGCCAAAATTTTTTAACTTGGTACCCTCTGTTGCAATGTGCCAATATCGGCACTTTTCTCAATTTCAATGCAAATAATAATGAAAACGACACCAAAGAGCCAAATTTTCGCCTGCGGCGCATTGTTTTGCATAGAAACCGTGAAACTCTAAAAGATTTGCCTGCGGCGCTATTTTGAGCACGGAAATCGACCGTTTTGACAACATTGCTAACGTTTTGGTGTGCATGTAGTCAGACAAACGAGCGCAAGCGTGTAAACAGATTGGATGAGAGAGTGTCTAAAGCTTCTCCAGCCGAAATAGCGCAATGTCCAAAAAATTCGACAGGGTACCCCTGTTGCAAAATTGAGTATTTGACCGACATTGGAATTCCCCCCCCCCCCCGAAATCAAGTTCTGGCTACACCACTGGTTGACAGAACAACAAGCAAACTTGTTTGATAGTGAACTGGAATAGTACGTTGCTTCACCGTTTTGGCTACCTTTTTGGCACAACAGTTGTTGGTTACCTAGTTGTTGGTTGCATAGTTGGTTGTTTGGTTAGTAAGCGTTGACCTCCTCAGAATTGGCGACAGTGGAACAAGTTCAGAACAGTGGAACAATAAGTGGAACAAGTTCAGAATCTACGTTAAGATTCACTAACACGTGCTGTGCCACTCGTGCAATGCTTGTGTTCCATTCAGAGTGCCTGCCGCTAGTGGAGGAGGCGCTCGTGATTGGCATGCGCGGATCGGGTCACTGGGGTACTGACGCCTCTGACGCCATACACCTGCCACACTTATTTGCTCTGGAGCCGGCGGTGTCGATGCACCGACTCGTCGAGCTCCACGTCGCCGCCGATGTCTACTTGGAGGGCGGGTTGGGAGTGCTGTCGGATCAGCTACAGCGACTGCATCTCCATTCGCCCCACCAGCTCTGTTGGTTACCGGACGACGCTCCACACATGCCGCGCCTCACGCACCTTTCAACGCTGCTTGGCTTGTGCATTTATGCCGATAACTCCACTCCCATGGCGGCTTTGGAGGCGCTCGGCAAAGCGGCGCCCCGCCTCGAGGCGTTCGCCCAACATGGCGCATCGTGGGACACACAGGACATGGTGTCGCTGCGGAGAGACACACCACAGCTGCTCGGCACGGTCGCGCCTTTAACTCCAATTCCCCCCCCCCCCACCTCCCCACATGGATAGTTTTTTTACGGTATATATTTTTCAACTCGCCGCTTTCCAAATTCTTCGTTCACTCGCAGGGTCATTTTTTGGCAGAGAGTGCCATTGAATGCATTGTGCATTTGAAAGGTACGACCGTGCCCTTCTCTTTCTCAGCGAACGTCGTGGCAGCACTGAGCCGTCTCCAACTGCTGCACGTCGGCAGTGGCTGTCGCCACGTCCCCACCTACTATACGGTACAGCACGCATGAACAACTGTGCAAGCCAGCCCAATCAGCACCACTGTTTTGTTCTTTTGCGTCAAGTTCGACGACGCCCCGGCCAACCTCGAGGAGTTCGTGAGCGCCTTTGCGTGGCCGTTCGACCGGCCGGCCTTGACCGTCAGCATCGGCGGGCGCTGCTGTCAATCATCAAGTTACAGGACAGACCTCCACGACTTCTTCACTGGCAACGTCAGGTCAGTCGGTCAACTGCCGCGACGGTACCACTGAGACACTGATCCCCCTTGTGCAAGGGATGGACGTCCCTCATTGCTTCGGTGTTGGGCGGCTCCTGGGCTTTGGCCCGAAATCCGCGCCAGCTGGCCGGGCCACTTCCCTCCTCGGACGAAGAATGTCGTTGTGGCATTGACCGATTTATTTATCAGATTATTCAGATTACCGTAAATCCTCCAATAGAAGCCCCCTCCAGTAGTGCCTCCCCCTCCAATAGTGCCCCTGGGGGTAAGGGGTATGTTGTGCCATGTGCCTTTTATGGGCAAAAATATAGTGGTAGGTACATTTACATCGTGTATACACACTACTGCTAACCAATAATAGTACGTTTCAGCAACTATTAACGGTAAATCAACCATTAAATGTGGCAAAAGTGATCAAAATCACCGAAAAATCGGCAATTTTGACAGCGAAACTAGCATTACCATTCAAAATTTTTAGGTTGAAATAATAGAAGCCCCCCTCCAATAGTGCCCCCCTCTCCAATAGTGCCCCCCGGGTAAGGAGAGGTTGAAAAAATAGTGCCCCGGGGGCACTATTGGAGGATTTACGGTAGTCTTTTTTGAAAGACAAGTTAGCAGCAGCGCCTCCTTTCTCTGTCTTAGAGTCGTCAGCGATGCGGCAGTGGCGGCTGCGAGCGCGGAGTTTTGGGCGCCCTGGCGAGTGCGCGGACAGCCGCTCGACGTCCGTCCGAGTCCAGAGACGCCCGAGCCCACGGTGGCGGGCACGCGCCACTACCACTACAACCTGTAGAGCATCCAACAGCGCGCACTCCCT
Source organism: Paralinhomoeus sp. GSCO2_6 (assembly GCA_030248085.1). Lineage (NCBI taxonomy): Eukaryota > Metazoa > Nematoda > Chromadorea > Monhysterida > Linhomoeidae > Paralinhomoeus > Paralinhomoeus sp. GSCO2_6. The sequence goes on along the minus strand of JASAMY010001976.1, from coordinate 6,951 downwards.
TGTCAATGCTCGCCGTGTCGATTTCCCCTCTTTTCCGATTTGTCCTCGCTATTGGTGTCCCGTACTAGCGTTAATTCTACAGTGCATTCTGTAGAAGTGTGTGTGTGTGTGTGTGTGTGTGTGTGTGTGTGTGTGTGTGTGTGTGTGTGTGTGTGTGTGTGTGTGTGTGTGTGTGTGTGTGTGTGCGTGTGTGTGTGTGTGTGTGTGTGTGTGTGTGTGTGTGGTTGGCATTCACGCTCTTGTAGGGTTAGTGGCGCGCGTTCGTGAGTGTCGTTAGCTCGAATTTGCACTAGTACGCCGCTCAACCCCTTCGTGTCTGCGTCGCCACTCGTCAGTGCCGTTGTCGTCGGGGCCCCATCAAGGTGTATATTGCGTGAGAGAGGAAGGAGCAAGAAGACACTGCACGCAAGAGGGACAGCTCGACACGCTGGCCGAACGAAACGAACACGTGCACAGAACGAACGGAAACGAACAGAACAAAACAATTTGCCTTTTTACCGTTCTTTCGAATACGATTTACCATACGTGCATACACTACACTACACACGGTCTGTCAGTCGAGCCGCTCTGAAATCAGATTTTGCGCAGCAGGAGCCGCCCCCCCCCCCTTGCCAAGCATCTGGCCGCCTCGCAAGCGACGGCCGATTTGTCGACGTTTCAGCTTCGCGAACACGTGTTGCGGATGAAAACCTGAATGATTCTTGTCGACCGTGCTTTAGCCCTCGTGGAGTGGGGGGGGGGGGGGGCGGCTTTGATCGCCCACAAAAGCTCTTCATAAAAAAAACCCTGGAGAAACAAAGAGACGCGAGGCTTGCTGCGCTCTGTCCTCACAGCTCACTACAGACCGGCCGGTTGCAACGGGCGTTGGTGGCGGCCACGGAACACCTCAGACCATTGTTGGGTCCGCGTCCGCTGCGTCCGAAACCTACTGTATATCAAAACTTAAGCGTCGTAAGAGTAATGTGATGTAAAAAATTGTCTTGTGAGAAATCTACTTACCACACAACTCGCATATGCTCTCTAATGTTTGGTACATTGATTAGCAACAGATGTTTTATTATCTATTGCGGGTCGATTCAACAACAATACAGGTTTACTAATCCGACTTACTACTATAACCTTACGATTACGACTACGACCGTATTTTTTAAAAATAAGATACAGGCAGTGACGTATTTTTTCAAAAAAATACGTGTATTTTTTTGAAAAAATACGTTTGAAAAAATACTATGTGCCCAACTCTAGCTGGGATTGGCCAAAAAAATATCAATAAAACCGAACCGAAAGAGAAAAACAATTGAGAACTGTATTAGATACCGTAAATCCTCGAATATAGCCCACCCCAATCCCTCCCAATACTGCCCCCAGTTATGGCAAGTTTGATAGCATAGTGCCCCGGGGGCACTATTGGAGGTATTTACGGTAATATTATTGCCCCACAAAGCAAACCGGTATACGCAACCAATCTAATTAATCTCATATTCAGCCGCCTGCAATTACAATCTCCCTCTCTAGACGACTTTGAGCCGCCCCCCCCCCCCCCAAAAAAAAAAATTCGCCCCCTCCCCTGCGGTAGAGAGAAGTGAACCCAAACTCTCACAGTCATTATCATGTGCGGAAGCAGCAAGTTTCGACTTCTCGACGAACAACGCTCCGAAGAGAACGCCCAGCACTGCGACAGCCACCGCCGCGAACGTCAGCGCCAGCACGTAAACCTCTTTGCTGAAAACAATAAAATTCGCTTATCGCATGAAAAGCAAACTTTGTTCGGTCCACATCTATAATTTAGTGCGTCTCTGGAAGAAAATCTAATTCGTTCTTACAAAAGGCGCGCCAAACACCGTCATTCATTGAAAAGTGTGCTGAAGCACCCTCGCACAAGGTACAAGCCTCAGGTGAGCATAAATTTGCGTGCATTCTTCAATGCTAGCTATATTCAAATGCACTGTATTGAATTCTGAAAATTCTCCAGTACTGACGAAGGGGGGTTGCATACAAAATTGCTGGTTTTTTGTTTAATTTAAAAAAAAATTTAAAAAAATTGACTTAGGAGCCATCATTGGTGCCAAATACCTGTACTATAAGATACGTTTAGCCTATTGCTGAGTGTCAGATACATGTAATAGTGCTTCCCTAAAGCCTTGAGAAGCGTATTCGGCAACGTTTTGGTTAAATGGTGACAAAGCCGCTTTCTCTAAATGGTCGTGTCCAGTATCGCACTATTGTGGGAACCTGTTGGGAACACCAGAAAGAGCTTGGTTTTGGTGCTAACTAAACACCATTCAAACGCCTTTTTGCCACTCAGAAGCTATATTTTACCCAAAAACAAAGAACTTTTTTATTAATTAAAAAAATCCAACTTTCCCATATTTGTTTAACTTTATTTTTAAATTGTGCAACCCTACTGACGACCCCCTCCCTATTGTGCACCCCCATGGACCCATGGAAGGTGAGGTTGAGGTTAGGTATGTATCATTGTGCCTTGGGACTATTGGCAGGTTTACGCTACTTTGTTACTGTATAGTGGTTCTTTGCCCCCCTGTGCGCATACCGTAAACCCTATAATTAGCCCCCCGGGGGCTAATTTTTTCGTTTGAGCTCTAGGAGAGTGTATAATTATAGGGGGGGGGGGGGCTAATTATCGGGGGAGGCTTATACACTGGAAGTGTCGCTGAGTGGGAAGATGTGTGGGCAAAAAGGCGCGTGGAGGCGATTTTTAAGGAAAAAAGGTGCTGTGCACACACGTTGGTACACTCTAACACATTCTCTCACAGTCTCACATGCACATACGTGTACATACATACACATACGCGACCATACATACACCCAGACATGGAAACATGTGCCTTTTAGACGACTGGTTCATTTAGGGAGGGGGCGTAATTATAGGGGGGGGGGCTTATTAACTCAAAGTGGTTGGTCTTGGGAGGGTGTATTATTATAGGGGGGGGGGGGGGGAAGGAGAAGGGTGGCTAATTATAGGGTTTACGGTATGTACTCGTACATGTACATGTACATACAACTGAATATGTACTTCTTTTGCTGTTGAACCAGAGCGACAATTGTGAACGTGACGACGGGGGCAATGGGGAAGAAAAGCACAATCAAGTGATTCCACCACCGCCACAATCAAAGTTCCAATCTGAAAATCACATCACCTGGTGTGAGTGAAGAGCGTGGCAAAACTTGTCTCTACTGTCCTTGTCCTTTGTCATCGTACTTTGTCATTGCACATACACGTATCCTCATCTCTTGCAGTGCTGTGGGTTTGGGCCGTATGTACATTTGCAGACAATTTTTTATATTACCGTAAATCCTCCAACAGTGCCCCCCGGGCATACCTGTAACTGGGTCTGGAAGAGTGGGGGGAGGAAATGGCCGAATTCTGGGGGGGGGGGGTCTGGAGCAAAAAGTGGGGGAGGGGGTAGCTGGCCATTTTTTGAGTTATACTGGTACTTTTTGGTCAAAAATGGGTATAAATAGGGTCTAAACAGTGCTATTTAGCTGTTTTATGGTCATATAACACTGAAAAGCACTGAAATACATCAACATTAACTCACTTTTATCGTTTTAGACCGAGTGAAAATCCCTTGGGAAAATTCTGGGGGTGTGGGTTGGGGGTGGTTGAAAAATGCTGCGGGGCCCCCCACCCCCCAGTTACAGGTATGCCCGGGGGCACTATTCTTTCAACCTCGCTCTACCCGGGGCACGATTGGAGATTTTTGGCGTTTTTAGGTGATTAACAGTTCAAAGTGCCTGGAATGTCATTCATTAATGTGCGTAGGTAGCTGTGTACACACCACTTCTACATCAATACTGCTTGAAAGTTGTGTCCCTGTATAATGCAAATCGCATGACACTTCTTGCCCCTGGGGCACTATTGGAGAGGGGGCACTATTGGAGAATTTACGGTAGTTGCACATAGCGTTTTGCCTCTACCCTCTATGCTTAACGTTCAGACTGAGGAGGCTCTCAAAAAGGAATGAGCTCTCTAGAATCCGATCCGATGTCAACTTCTTCAATGTAGTAACTCAATTTCTGGCAAACTTCGATCGGGCACCTTCGTATCATACCTCGGCTGAGACGTGGCCGCAAGGGCACTGGTATTGAGGTTCGTCCTCTCGAAATCTCATGGTTTTCGGTTTGAATTTTTGGTTCTCTCTCACTCCCTTCGCCAGCGAAAAATGTCTCGCTTCCAAGTTTCGCAGCGCAGCGCGGCGAGTTTCGCCAAATTCTCGCACTCCATCCGCCCAACGAGCGCTGCATTCCCATACCGCATACACGCGCAGTCGTATGTACCCGACACAGCACAATGCGTGACAAATGCATACGTGGATGGGAGGTATATGGTGCGACGGCGGGGGGGGGCGAGCACGCCTGTGACGCTAATGTACGGCCTGCGCGCGCGTCCAGGGGAAAACTGGCCGCTCGTTAGTTGCGCGCGCTGGCGCTCGGCTAGGCCCCGCCCATCCCTCACCCCCCACCCCCCCCCCATGGCTTCTGCAGCGCGATACAGAGCCGCATACCTCCTGGCGCGGTCTCACCACAAGGCGAGGCGCGCGCACGTACAGTACGCGCTCGAATAGAGTCGCGTGTCTGTGTCACCATCTTTGCGCGTGAATTTGGAAACTTGTCCGTGCAAAGCGTGTCGAGAGAAGTTACGTTATTTAAACGTTTAAACTTTGGCCCCATCCCTTAGATTTTTCACTGTAGACAACTTGAGAAACGTTAAGTTAAGTTGCGCAAAATAATTAACTTTCATAAACTTGAAAATCAACTTAAATTTGTGTCTCCTATACTTACATAATGCGCTTACTTATTGTGGGAAGCAAATTGTTACAGTGCATGTATGTCTGTATTACCGACGACTACAGTCGTTTTCTTTACATTCACAAGTGCTCCATGTGCACTTGTGCACATCAAAGTTCCATGTACAAAGCATGTTCGATCTCACTACAAAGATAGTGCTCAACTGCCGTTCAAGAGCATTGGACGATTCCTTTGAGTGGAATGCGAAAACGCAAAAGCTTCAAACATTGCTATGACGTTGGTTTCCCTTCAGTGACAAGCAAGCTGTAGTGGCGTGGAGACCTCATGTGAAGCACGTGTTAGCCCATGCTATATATCTGTTGTATGTTCGAGACGATAGGTGACTATAAGAAAATAATATTAAAGAAAGTTCAGGCAGTTTTTTGTTCAAAATGGTTCAAAATAGTAAAATCCTAGGTAATTATAGTGCTATCAGCTATTTTGGGGTACGAAACAGTGAAAAGGAAGAGAAGAGATGCTAAATTTTATAAGTTTGAAGTGGTATTCGATTTGTAGTTTGAAATGTTTTGTCTTTTGTTTTTCAATGTTATCTCTATTGTAGAGGTGGTTGCCACATCAACATACTTCCTTAAACGCGCTCCAACACGCGAGGGGGAGAAATTGCTACACATGAGTGTCCATGCTATCGCCACTCTCGTGTATATAACCACCACGTTCCCCTTGCTACTCGAAACGAATTGTTCAAGGTCATTGGAACGAAGAGCTGTCGAGCGAGAATTGTTTGAACGTGAAGGAGGGATGCTTCTGTACCTGCTGCTTGCCGTCGTCGCTCGCCTATTTGTTTGACTTCTATTTTCTGTAAGCGTCTTTGCCCCCCCCAGGCCCCTTTCAACTTCCGTTTTTTGTTAACGTTTTGAATATTTTCGGCAAAATAAATCCCCAAAAAGTGGTTGGACAGTTGGAAAAAAGGTTCGAGATTGGAGCGAGAACACAAATAGGCCACCTCAATCGCCGAAGAGGGTTCATGAACTGATTCGATAAACACAAAAAGAAGCTAAGATTTGACAACTATAGCCTCAACTTTCTTGAACAGTGCTTTTCATCAACATTTTTGAATTGAAGGCAGAGATAGTGTACGTACGCTACGGGCAGATTTTTTGTATGCCCCTTCATTGCTTATTTCAAATTTACTTTATAAAGCATTGTTACTTTTTTATTCAATAACTTTTTATTGCTGGTGACATCACTAGTTCTACTCAAGCCAACGTGTGCTCAGACCACATACATACCTAACGTTGTGTTCCCGCATCTAGATTTGGGTCCATGTATACCCTGAACTTTTTTGGGTTTTTTTTTTTTGTTGTGAACAACTGGGAGATGATCAAAGAGCACTTTATCAAGAATGGACACGCTTTCGCTGGAAGGCCCTACTTGTACCTCTCCTTAGATGTGCTGAAAGGTGGGTGGGACGACACCAGTTTGTTCGCACATTGCTCTTTTAGTAAGCGGTGGTAAGAAGGTTAAGAAATACAATGAAAGATTAAATGCACAGTTGTTTTATACAGTGAGAAATTCCAATAGCTTTTTGACTGCTTTACAGAGTCCTACGACGTTTTTTGGCGTTTATAGCAAACACCAGGTGACATGTTGTGTTAAAGCTTCACGCTTCCCTGTTTCCCCTATCATGTACGCACGCAAGATTATAGGTATTCTGGTAAACAAAGCACTATCTAAATGTTGCAAGCATATTGTATGCCTAAACAATCCCCGCACTCTAATGTTCAAATTGTAAATGTGCAGTGCAGGGCATACGTACTTCCAACTCTGTTCCAAAGTCGAATAGCGAAATTTGCGGAAACGGATATACAATGTATTACCAATTTTTGGACAATTCTGATGAACAAACTCGACTGATTGGTCAAATTCTGATAATGAACAAGACAATGCAGCATGATACCCAATGCAGCATGGAATTAGCATCAACTACTGCGCCGGGCTTGGTAGATTGAAACATGAGCGCACTCACTCAACACTGCAACGGTCACAATTTTACGGGACAAAATTTTACCAAAAAGTTGATGTTGCGTATGTCTCATGGTAGGCCTAGTATTGTGTACCAAGAAGTAACTCTTTAGACGCGATTTTGCGTTAAGATGATAATACCGTAAACCCTATAATTAG
>JASAMY010001384.1:0-17128 GCA_030248085.1 Paralinhomoeus sp. GSCO2_6 | reverse complement strand
AAATTGTCTTGATTGTGATACCGTATGGTCAGTGCCTCTCGCCTGGGGCGCTTCCGATTTCGGATGGACCTTGTGAAGGCCGATTATCCATTATTCACTGTTATACTGCTGGAACTGCACACTTTTTAAAGGGTTTATGGTCTTTTAAACACATGCCCTTATAAGTGGACCGGGGAAACAGGAGCCTCCGATCGCCAGCGTCTTCCCATGGCAGCTGAGCAGACTGAAGCTATCTCGAGGACTATTCATGTGTGTGGAATTGGTCCATGAGTCCGTCGATAGATGATAACGAAAGCACAATTCGGTGATGGCATTTGTGTCCGCATCTAAAGTTTAGACTAGTTAACTAAAGCTTGCATTGTTTACAGTGTTGAAAGTTTGATGATTCGACAGAGCTTTGTAATTCTTAGGATTTGAAGACAAGGCAGGCACACCATATCATAAACATGTAAAAGAACCTACCTAGTAGAGTAGAGACGCCACCTTATCAACCTCCTTTTATCCAGACGGCATACTGTATGAGGGGACACTACTGCAGGCCAGCCAGCTTCTGCAGTTTCAGTTTAACTGCGACCTTACGGTAAAAGTGTAACTGCAGCCTTTAATTGTGAAAACCTTACACGTTTACTGCAACTTTAAAAGTGTAGACAGGTTTCAGCCATGTTTCAGCTGTAGTATAAAGCGTAGAAGAAACGTCTTTTGTTTCATTAGATTCGTGCGTGCGTGGTTTAGAGGGGTAACACTATTGTTCTGGGCAGCGGCATGGCCTAGTGGCAAAAAACCGGCCTCTTGCGCGCAAGGTCCTGGGTTCGATTCTTGATGGCGCCACTAGATCGAGGACTTCCCTTTCCATGGATTTTCTCGTGCCATCGCTGCCCTAGATTACAGATGGCGTTCTTCCGAAAGTCTTCCGCTAATTATACGGCTGTAGACGGGAAGGCGTCATGGAGATGGGTAGGCTACATGGGCCATTGACAGGCCTCCTAGCGTCGCCCCAAATCCAACAACCAACAACAACACTATTGTTTTGTTTTTCATCATACAACACCATTAAAGGTGGAAGAACACTATTGTATGGCCAGACTAATGGAGCGGTTTCGGTAGTACCTCTGCCTCCACAGTACAGCAAGTCAGCTTCACTTCCATTCTGAATGGCAGCAATTGAGGCATACATGAGCCTATAAACATCCCAGACGGTCAGTGTTGTAATGTACATACCGTACATACCAAAGAACGCCCCCTTCCAATAAACGCTCAGGGTAGAGGGCGGGTTAAGAAAATAAACGCAGGGCGTTCATTGGGGGATTTACGGTACATTGTGCACACACTAGAAAGCACACTCGATTTCACTTAACGGTAACCGCTGGCTAGTTACACAAGATATCCAATTGAAGCATGCTCGATTTGTTCTAATAAAACTTGATTGTCTTCCACATTGCGTCAGAGAACGCTCTGGGGTTTTTTATTAACCTACTCTACATTCCACACTGTGTTCTAAAAGGGTTTTTATGGTAGTTGCGCTTAGTTCACAGGCACTGTCAAGCGTGCAAGAAACTACCGTAAATATTCCAATAGTGCCCACGGGCTCGCTCTACCCGGTTTTTAGGTGATTAACAGTTCAAAGTGCCTGGAATGTCATTCATTAATGGGCGTATAGCTGTGTACACACAACTTCTACATCACTACTGCTTGGTCTGTGTCCCTCCCTGCATAACGCAAATCGGATGACACTGATGGAGGATTTACGGTATGCAGTTGAGATTGCGTACCCAGTGACAGAGCTCGGCAGTTCCGCCAGTTTTGTCCACGTCTCGTTATTTTTCTTGTCGAGTCGGTAGGTGTTTCTGTCTCTGTACCGGTCCCGATAGCCTCCGGTGACATACAGCGATCCATTAAACGCGGTCGCTGACGCGTACGCTTTCGCCCCGGGCATGTCATTCACACGCCTCCACACGTTTCCGGTGAAGGAGAAGGCGAAGCAAGCTCGAGAGGACTCGGTCGTCTCCGTCTGGCCTCCGCAATAGTAAAAGTCGTCTTCTGCAAAGAAAAAAGTTTGCAACACGCGTGAAAACGAGACACGAATTGCTGCACAAATTCAGCGCAGCGGATGGCGTAGTGGTAGAAAATCGGCCTCTTGCGCGCACGGTCCTGGGTTCGATTCTCGATGGATCCACCAAAAATAAGACTTTTCTTGTTCATTCAATTTCTCGTGCTGCCCCTGCCCTAGAGATTACAGATGGCGCTCTTCCGACTGAATTTGGCCATTTATAAGGCTCTAGACTGGAAGGCGTCATGGAGAAGGGTACATACGTATGCTATATGGGCCATTGATGGCCTCCTAGCGTTGCCCCTAATCCAACAACAACAGTGTGCACAAATTCCCGCCCAGTAAACGAGCTGACCTTAGTCCACTCAACGTTCCATTGAACACACTCCACGTTCACGCAAATTCCACAACCGAAGGAGTACACAAACCCACCTATGACACCTCCCACTGCACCTTGATGACAGCAACCATTGAGCTGCTGCACAATGCTGTTCGGTTTGTTGGCACTCACAGTGAATGCGCCATTGACATGGTACAAGATGGGATCAGCATTTGCATTCTCGTCCTCATATCCAACGAGTAGGATTCGATCGCGCCAGAATCCTGCGACAGCGCCGTGTCTCGCAGCCAACGTGTCTACTTTGTCCATGTGGAGCGACTGCAGATTCAGATGAATCACATTCAGAGCTGGCTTTTCGTGGAGACTGTCGAGTATTAGCGCGAAAGGTCCATCCTTCGACAAAGTACGCTGAATCCACGTGTCTTTAGGGTCAGGAATTCCTGTCGAGGTCGTTGGAAGCGAAGGAGTGGTCGTCTCGCTCGATGGAATAAGTGACGTCACCATCGAAGTGACAGTGACCGTCACTGGCATGGCAGCACTGCTGGAGCCACTCGTTACAGTGGTCACTGTTGAGGCTGTTCAAATTACAGTGCATTGTGGCATAAACATACATTGTAGGCTATAAACGGTAGTTCTAATGGAACGGCTCGTGACAGGTGTCAGTAGCAGTTTAGTATAACTCGCAAATCAACGCGCAACTGAGATGCGAGGTGCGCTCAACAGAGGGAAAGAGGCGCGTATTTTGCAACTCACTATCTTGGAGGTGGGACCATCGTTGCTTGTGGGGGGGGGGTGATCTTTGGTGGATTTACGGTACAAATCTAGCCCACGCAATGAATCCTGTGAAAAAAAGTCACGCACTAAGCAGCGTCGAAGCCTGTGAGCCCGTCGATGGCTCAGAACTGTGGGTCACGTCGGCTGCTTCTGAGAACGTAGGTTAAAAGACGTTCTGCATACATATGAGCATCCATTTGTGACGAGTGCAACCTGTGGTTGATTTGGTCCGCAAAAACGCTGCAGTTGGCACTTGAGTGGTTGGCTTCTGATCTTTGCCTGCGCTGCGACTAGCTACGAGCAAGAGAGTGCCCCAAACAAGCGCCACAACGATGGCCAATGCAAGTGCACTTGAAAGAATGAGTGACTTGCTGGGACAGTAACGGGTGGCGAGGTCGTACCGCAACCGATGGAGCAATCCCGCTGCAAAAAACAAAAGGATATGTCGTGTGCATAGTGCATGACAGCGACGTACAGGTACATACAATGTAATCATAAGCAATTGCAACTCACCCAGTTGTGGATTGCTTTGCAAGGGCGAATCTTCACCTTCAGGGTCATCCATGTTGGTGGTTGCGGTGCTTCCATTTTCGTCGTTTTCGTCAAAATTCCGCCAAAACGCAGTCAGTGGAATATCCTCCATGCCGCTGAAGTCAGTCACGGTTCATGGCTGGAGTGTGTTTGCAGTTGGTTCTAAGCTACATAGCTAGGGCACTTCGTATTCCCTTCACGAGACCTTGAAAGTCACTGCGCAGTGTACACATTGTACATACTTTTTAGTAGGAAATCCCCTGAGCGTGGCACATATGCAAACAGCACGTTTTTGGTCGTCTCTTCAAACTTGCCCCTCCACTGTCATCATAGCAGCGGAGGCTTGTGCATGTGGGGAGTGGTGACGAGAAAGGCACGGAACTGCCAAGACCATAACACAGCGACATGTTTACATGTGACGTGTCGCCTGTCATCATGTCATCGTGTCATCATGTCATTACGCGCATGGTTGCACCGCGGAGTAGAACCAGTATTATGGCAACAATTTTCTCAAGTCAACAACAAATCCTAACACAATCGATTCGCACAAGAAACATTTCTTCGAGTTCCACTTCCACAGTGTCCATGAAACTCAACACACTAACCGCCTTATTTGCAATGTGACTGATTATCCTAAGCCATCTAATAAATCCAATTAAATACTCAATCACCCCGCCCAACATCCCTTCACATTCACGGTGGCTTTTCAGTTCAGCTAGTCCAGTTACCTAGTAATTCACACTTCACATAAGTTGTCTCACAATTTGTTCAACGTGTGTGCGTCCGTGCTTGCATCAGTGCGTCTACTACACATCCATCCAAACTTCCCGACACCTGGGGGCTTATCAGATGGTTTATGGAAAGCAAACATTGCACTGCACTGCTGGTCAAAGTGCTCAGCTCAGAGAACGCCAAACAGATTATACCAGGCTCTGCGAGTTCTGATCACAGTGCTTCTGCTACTCTCTTCTTCTTCCCCACTGTCTCCGCTGTCTTTTCCAGTCGCCGCCTCTTTCTCGTCGTCAGGCACGGCGTCCCTTAGGCTAACCAGATTGTAACCTTTGTTGCAACAGACGTTTGTGCACTCCGCCATCGATTGGAAGTTGTTGAGGTTGCCTCCGCAACCACTGAAGGCAAATTCTACGCATTTGTCCGTGGCGGGATTGTAGCCGAAGCGTCGTCCGAGAGAATCCTGGCTGGAGGCATGCCCACAATGGCCTGTGTCCCTAGGCAGCAGGCAGAAATGTCCTGAAAGAGAAGATTTTGGGGTTCAGTATCTTACGCCGCATTTAAAATTAGTGCCGCCTCTAGATGCAGTTTGGAGCGAGTCCACCAATTATAACTTGGTAGTGTTGTGATTTCTCACCATTCTCCAAGTGTCATGTGTCAACATGCATGATTGGTGCTGCGGAAAAATGTTGCAATGCGTCCTTAAGCAGTGGTGGAAATTCTCCACAACCGCTAGGTCAGATAGACGGGATATTCAAAAAGTTCCACAGTGCAGTATACTTTCAAGTGTTGAAGGCACTGCTGGGACACTTTGGGGACACAATAATTTTGACGTCAACCATTTCACGGTTTGATTTGTCGTTAATAGTCTCTGCTGAAGGTGTGTACATTGTCCATAGCTCTGTATATACACCACATAGAGGTACCATCTACTATTGGAGGGGGGGACTCTATTGGAGCGTTACAGTACCATAGAAACCTACTTGGATTGGGGCAGCAGACCGCATCTCCATTCTCCTGCACGTTGCAGATGAATCTGTCAGTTGGGCATGCGGGTGAGTCTATCAGCTGCAGCTTGCAGTTGACTGGCGCTTTCTTCTCCGCATCGATGAGCGGCTCTCCCTGGGGACAGAGCCCACTACTGCCAACACTGACACCATGGCCACTCCCACTCTTTCTTCTTGGTGCGTCTGGCTGATTGGGAGGGCCCATTGGTTGTGGTGGTCGGCGGATGATCACTAAAGTCATCAGTTTTGCAGGGATATACGTACATATGACTAGCTGAAATATCACCAGACCAGAAGAGCAGGCGGCGCTGCACTCCGCTTCAGTGTCAAAGTTGTTCTCGTTGCCATTGAGTCCTCGGTAAATGAATGAATTGCAGCCACCGGCTCTGATGTCAAAGTACCACCTCTGCAGCCGGGCCAATCCCCTGCCTTCCACCTTCTTGAGAATGCATGGAGTGGCGACAGCTGCAGAAAAAGATCAAAGGTGTCTCTGTAAAAAAGCTGATGCTGAACCAACCATGCGCTGGACAGCACACTGTCGTTTCAGGGTTGGCACCCTTGTGACAGTAATGGTTCGAAGGGCAGGGACTTCTGCTGAAGGCATCAGGACCAGTTGAACACCTCAAGGGACGTCCATCTCTGCCCTGGAACGGCTTGCGACCGACCGCACATGGATTCACAATGGCAGCAGCAGCTGCAATGATGCATAGAGTTGGCTGTTATTATTATTATTTTTTAATTAAACTGCAAGATGCGCACCTCGTCTGACTGGACAGCATACTGGGTCGACGCCTTGGCTGCAGTAGTAATTTGGTGGACAGGCAGCGTTGACGCTGCATGACAAGACCTGGCCCATAGAGCATCTATAGGGAGTGGAGCAGGCCGCACGCTGCTCTAAAAATGTTTCAGAATCTGCTTTTATGCGCATCGGATCAGCATATTAATCATTCTGATTGTGTTGTGTTCAGCATTGTCTCAGCCTCATTGTGTTCTGCATGTTCTCGCAGTGTGGATGCCAAAAAGTCTCACCTTGACAGGTGCTCCTGCACTCTTGTAACGTGAGAAAGTTGTTGGCGTTGCCACCTTCTCCGCTGTAGACACAGTTGACACAGACCTTGTTGAGGGGATCGAATGCGTAGCGAGTCAGCGACCCAGGGCCACGACCCACTTGCTTGGGCAGAACACAGGGAGTCGTTCCTGAATAGGTTTTCGAAATACTCGGATTGATTTCTGCTGACCATTGCAGGTGCACATGATGTACACTAAAGACTTCAACACGTAAACAAGAACAACACTTCTTAATAAACGTTCTGTACTTCCTACAAAAGCTTGCTTATTCGGGTTTACACCATTGCATGTAGCTGGTGTGATTGGTAGATAAAAAAACGGCATTCCGCCATAATCTTGTGCGTGCCCACCCCCTGGACAGCAAACGGTCGTCTCCTGGGACAGCCCCACGTGACAGTAGAACCCATTGGAACAGATGTTGGGATTCTGCGCGGAGCAGTAGGTGATCAAGCCTGACAGCGACGTGAGCGGGTTGCCACTCTCGCAAGGGTTGATGAACTCTGAAGCAACTCACTTGTTGATTTTTGTAATGCGCATGTGCTCGACCAGTCCTGACCAGGACAGGTCATTCTGCACAGCTGCTGCGTCACAAAGTTGTTCTGATTGCCACCAGCGCCGCTGTATCGAAACTGCTCGCAGAGTCGAGTCTCTCTGTTAAAGAACCTAAGCAGAGCAATTGATGCGTAGCATTTAATTACATTTTATTATTATTCTGCAAGTGCACATCCGCAACCACGTACCATCTGGTCAGTCGCGCCGCACCGCTGCCAAAGACCTTGGGCAGCGTGCAGGGGTCGCCGAAGGGCAGCACAGGGTCGACTGCGCGTTGGCGCCGACGTGACAGAAATAGTTCCTGGGGCAGTCGTTGGGCGAGTTGAACGAGCAGTAGCGGACCAGTCCCGAGCCCGCATCCGCGTACGGCATGCCTTGTAGGCAGGGGTTGTCGAATTCTGAAGCGTGGTCACTGAGTTACTAATGAAGGATGACGGATGCCCACGGATGAGGATGCCCACGGTGTAGGGTGGCTCCTGGGCTTAGGCCCGAAATCCGTGCCAGGCTTGCCCACCTTCCCTCGCGAAAGAAGTACGTTGTTGTGATACTGACCCGCCCACGTTCTTTCTATAGTTGAGATAAAGTTTAAAGTTTCAATTAAACTTCAATTTCAAATTGTCTTGCAGACCAGGACAGGTCCTCTGGCAGTCCTCTCTGGTCAAGAAGTTGTTCTGGTTGCCACCGAGGCCAGTGTACTGGAACTCTCTGCACTGGTGGGACGACTGGTCGTAGGCCCATCTGGGACTGGGCGAGAAGCGGACGTTGGCAGAGAGTAGACCCGTGGAGGACCTGCAAATGAGGTTTGTGGATGAGGTATACAGGGAATGCAAAACCTCCAACAGTGCCCACAAGTCAATACTGCCTCTGGGTACAGCGGGGTCGAAATAATATAAGGCTATGAATTTTTCTATCCCCTGAACAAATGCAAATTACCCCACCGAATGCAGTGTCACTACCCCCTGAATAAAACTATTTACCCCCTAATTGCACCTACCTACAATGGGTGCCCCCTTGGGGCACTGTTGAAGGACTTATGGTAATTATGCATGACAACTCAAAATAATCTTGATGCATACAGTAGCACAAAAAAAAATGTGCTCTTCGAGAGCCGCATTAAAAAAGAGCATGTCGAGCTGTCAATGTCCAACTGAAAAAATACCTCCTCCGCATGTGTCCATGCACTGATCCAGACTTTTGAAACCACTGAGACTGTGGGTGTCCTGCACCTGCGGCAGCTGCCTGCATTTCTGACTCGCGGGGTCCCAGAACCAATAGAACTGGCCAAGTTCCCTCTTTAATGAGGCGGAAACACTTGGAAGGGAACAGAGATCTTTGACCTGGTTTCCACTTTCTAAAAGCCATATTAAGGTTGCACTTGCACTCAATTCAGCCAACAGAGTTATCCAACGTGCTCAACGATTGCATTGTAGGTACCTCTATTACCGTACATTCTTCTACAGTGAGACTGACCAATCCAACAGTGTCTCCGGTGAAGTGAGATTGATATCGACAGACAGGGAAAACCCATTGTATGCACTGCATCTTGCATGGACACATATAAAGTGGTTGCTGCATTTATATAGCGTACACACAGTTATACACCAATTAGTAAAAGTCGTTCAGTCACAATTAACAGTAAACCAAACCATGATTTGTGGAAAAATGACACCAAAATAACACAATCGACATTTTGACCGCCAACCTGCTTTACCGCTCACAACTTTAGAGGTTCAACATGTAGAGCCCCCCCCCCCCTCTAACAGTGACCTTTGTGTGTGACAGTGACCAGTGACCTCTAACAGCTGATTTAGCCAAAGGTTGAAACTACATCGCCTGGGGTACTGTTGTAGAAATTACGGTATAGGTACGGTATTTGCTTTGTCTAACAAGGGTCTGGTCCGGTCCAGCTTGCCTGAGCTATAGTTAGATGAGCTAATGGAATACATGCGGTACCTTGTGGTTCTTTAGTGGCTCCACAGCGCCCGTCACAGTGTCTGAGGGTCAGGAAGTTGTTCTGGTTACCGCCAAAGCCCGAGTACGAGAAGGCCTGACACACTGACACACAAGGGTCGACTTTCACCTTCATTCACGTTGGCCGTTGCGGTGCTTCTTCCATTTTCGTTGTTTTCGTCAAAATTCCGCCAAAAAACGCAATCAGCAGAGTGTCCTACGTTCTACGCACGCTGAAGTCAGCTTCAGGGTTCATGGCTGGGGTGTGTTGGCAGTTGGTTCTAAGCCAGGTAGGACACATCGTACCGTAGATCCTTCAATATTCCTCCAATAATCTTCCAATCCTCCTCAGGGCACCATTTTTGGGGCACTATTATTTCAACCGAAGCACTATTGGAGGGAGGCTTCTATTGGAGGATTTACGGCAGTCCCTTAACAAGACCTTGAAAGTCACTGTGCAGTGTACACATTGTACCACTGTGCAGTGTACACATACTACTTTTAGTAGAAAAATCGCCTGAGCGTGTGCACATGTGAAAACAGCACTTCCCTGGTCATCTCTTCAAACTTGCCCTTCACTTTCATGCATAGCATGCGGCATACCTACCGTGTATAGGCTTAGGCATGTGGAAAGAGGAGTGGAGAGCGTATATGACTGTCATATTGTCCGTCATACCGCATGCGCGAGCGTTTACACCGCGGAGTTGAACCAGTCTCATGGGAACAATTCTCTCAAGTCAACAACAAATTGGCACAATCGATTCGCACAAGAAACATCGAACATCGATCCACTTCCAGTGTCCATCAAACTCAACACACTAAACGCCTTAGTTGCAATATGACTGATTACCCTAAACCATCTAATAGATCCAATTAATACTTAATAACCCCCCCCCCCCCTCACATTCACGGTGGCTTTTCAGTTTAGCTGGTCCAGTTACCTACATATGTAGTAGTTCACGCTTCACACATGTTGTTTCATAATTTGTTCAACGTTTGTGCGTCCGTGCTTGCATTAGTGCGTCTACTATGTACATCACTTCCAAACATCCCGACCCCTGGGGGCTTATCAGATGGTTCATGAAAAGCAAACATTGCACTGCACTGATGGTCAAAGTGTACAGCTCAGAGAACGCCGAACAGATTATACCATGCTCTGCGAGTTCTGATCACAGTGCTTCTGCTACTCTTTTCTTCTTCCCCACTGTCTCCGCTGTCTTTTCCAGTCGCCGCCTCTTTCTCGTCGTCAGGCACGGCGTCCCTTAGGCTAACCAGATTGTAACCTTTGTTGCAACAGACGTTTGTGCACTCCGCCATCGATTGGAAGTTGTTGAGGTTGCCTCCGCAACCACTGAAGGCAAATTCTACGCATTTGTCCGTGGCGGGATTGTAGCCGAAGCGTCGTCCGAGAGAATCCTGGCTGGAGGCATGCCCACAATTGCCTGTGTCCCTAGGCAGCAGGCAGAAATGTCCTGAAAGAGAAGATTTTGGGGTTCAGTATCTTACGCCGCATTTAAAATTAGTGCCGCCTCTAGATGCAGTTTGGAGCGAGACTACACTAGCCGCTTCAACTCAGGACTCCTGCTTGCAAAGTTCTCCAAAGTGGTTCAACATCAATTTGTCTCATGAAATAAAATAATGTTGAGAATACTCATTTGTACAATGATGAAGCACTGCAATGATGAAACTGCAAAGTGTTGGAATACAGGTCAACCAAAGCCAGTGCATGTCAACCAACGCATTTGCATGAATACTAAAGAAATGCTTGTAACACCCACTCTGTTTTAAATAAATTTCATATCAACACACCGATGACGTAAATTGGAGACATGCGCTGAGACTCATTTGCAGAAGTTTTGTATTATTTTCTGTGGTGATGCTATGTGGCGAGGGGGGGAGAGCATAGGCTTTTCGGTGTGTCTGTTTGTGTGTGTTGTACAATGTATGTTCAAAAACGTTTTGCTCTCGCAACCCAGCACGAACAATCCGAAACATGCACAAAACGCGCACACAAAGGAGACCATGAACCGGTGCAAGGGGGGGGGGGGAGGGGGGCTGGAGAGAATGGGAGAGCCCGAAAATAGTTTATCGCCCAGAGGCCCCCAAAAGGTCGAGCAGCTCAATGACCAATGGGGGGTTGGGGGCGAGAATAGGCAGAGATTTTGCTATATCTGAGAAACCTTTCATCTCTTTTGTCATTTGTCATTCATCATTAAAAACGTGCTCAGAGTGATTCATTATCAATATTTTCATGTCCTCAGTAGTGACTCATCATCAATACAATGTGTCATAAAATCATGCTGTGAATGCTCAGTTTAAAAACAACAATGACGAATCTGTAAAGTGCTGCAGCAAAAGCCAAAGGAAGTCAACCAATGCAACCAATGCACTTCTGCAATGCAGGAAAACATTTCACCTTTTTTGTTGTAACGCTTTATTCTTGCGTCATTACATCTCCAGTCATTACATTCGATAGTAAAAATTAGGCACTATACCATCTTGAGCAGACACACCATAAATCCCATATAGGCAGTAGGCTAATTGTTTTAATCAGCCCTTCAGAGTCAGCTAATAATAATAGGCTTTTTTGTAATCTGCATGATTGCTCACATATGTATGTTCATGCACCTTGATCTGCAGGCGCAAGGCCTTTGGACCTGGTCTAAGCTAGGATCGCGGACCGACGCTTCCGATTCCATTCCAGCGCGCCGTGGGCGGGCGGTTTTCGGCGGGCTTGGGCTTGTGTCTTCCTTACGTCGTCTTTTTTTGGCAAAGCACAATTGTTGCGTCCGCGTCCTGCGTCCGAAACCTAAGCGAAGCCTAAGCCTAAGCCTAAGCCTAAGCGAAGCATAAGCCTAAGCCAAATCAAAGCCAAAGCATGAGCCTAAGCAAGGTCTCGACTAAGCCTAAGCAAAGCCTAAAATTAAGAAAGTTTTTATCGGACGCAGCAGCGGACGCGGACGCATCAATTGTTTTCAGCCGTTTTCTTTTTCGGGGAAATCCAAGTTCATTGGGCCATTGGACCGGGCAAAACGCACCACAATATTTCATTTATTACGTTTAATGCGTCGACGATCAGTGCTCAATGCCAAGAAAAACTAAAACAACGCACAACTAAAACGCTAACACATACACGCGCATGCGTGCGTGCGCCCACTCGCGAGTCCGTGCGTGCGTGCGTGCGTGCGTGCGTGCGTGCGTGCGTGCGTGCGTGCGTGCGTGCGTGCGTGCGTGCGTGCGTACGTGGGTGCGTCCGTGTGTGTGTGCGTGTGTGCTGCATGCGTGCGTGCGATCGAGCGTGCGCGTGCGTGCATGCACGTGTCCACGTCCATGTGCATGCGTGCGTGCGTGCGTGCGTGCGTGCGTGCGTGCGTGCGTGCGTGCGTGCGTGCGTGCGTGCGTGCGTGCGTGCGTGCGTGCGTGCGTGCGTGCGTGCGTGCGTGCGTGCGTGCGTGCGTGCGTGCGTGCGTGCGTGCATGTGAGTGCGCGTGTCCGTGTCCGAGTGCGTGCGTGCGTGCGTGCGTGCGTGCGTGCGTGCGTGCGTGCGTGCGTGCGTGCTTGTGCGTCCGTGCGCTTTCCCTGTCGTGTGCGTGTGCGTGCGTGCGTGCGTGCGTGCGTGCGTGCGTGCGTGCGTGCGTGCGTGCGTGCGTGCGTGCGTGCGTGCATGTGCGTGTGATACAAGTTTTTATAGCGCTAACACCTGTAAAACAAAGTAAAAAATAATAAAAAGTTCAAGTTTTTATAGCATAAACACGTGCAAAACAAAAAAGTTATAAACAAAAAAGTTACAAGTATTCTTATGGCAGAGGTTTGATCCCAGGAGCTCCAGAAAAGTAACGGACATCATAGGCACTACACCATTGATCTGTACAGAACTGTTTTCTAAACACTTCTGATAAGTCAGAAGCACGCATAAAATGTGCTGTATTATCATATAATTCATTTATATTTGCATAACGCATGGATTACGATAGCTTCAGTAGTGCCACTCTTATTTTGATGGTAAAATGCGCGAAGCAAGCTTCATACAAAGAAGTTTCAGCTCAAGCTCATCCAGCAGAACTCTGTGCTGCATTGCAGACAGAACCAACAAACAGTCATACTACTGTAGAAAAGGATAATGCTATACCTTGTCATTACTGCAGCAGATTGGAAAACGAATGCCAGATTCGTGATCACCACGGTCGATTACATACACCCCAAGCAGATTTGACACTGAATTCTCAAATTCGATCAAACGCAATTTGCATATTCAATGCGTCGTATCTCGCGATTACGGTATCGCACTGGAAAACGGATGTGATATTCGTGATCAGCACGGTCGATTACATATATCCCAAGCAGAATTGACACTGAATTCTCAAATTCGATCAAACACGTATGCGCAATTTGCATAACTCACGAATTACGGTAGCTATCGCAAATCCGGCCCTTAAATGACGGTGAAGTTTCCCACGGCAGCTTCATACAAAATTTTAGCTCAATCCATCCAGCACAACTCTCTGGGCTGCGTTGCACACAGACAGACAGACAGACAGACAGACAGACATTGTGCTTTAGTAATATAGATACCAACTAACTTGGTAGCGTTGTGATTTCTCACCATTCTCCAAGTGTCATGTGTGTGACCAACATGCATGATTGGTGCTGCGGAAATGTTGCAACGCGTCCTTAAGCAGTGGTGGAAATTCTCCACAACCGCTAGGTTGGATACGACGGCATATTCAAGCAGTTCCCCAGTGCACTATATTTTCAAGTGTTGAAGGCACTGCTGGGGCACTTTGGGGACACAATAATTTTGACGTCAACCATTTCACGGATTGATTTGTCGTTAATAGTCTCTGCTGAACGTGTGTACATTGTACATAGCTCTGTATATACACCACATAGAGGTACCATCTACTATTGGAGGGGACTCTATTGGAGCGTTACAGTACTATTGAAACCTACTTGGGTTGGGGCAGCAGACCGCATCTCCATTCTCCTGCACGTTGCAGATGAATCTGTCAGTTGGGCACGCTGGCGAGTCTATCAGCTGCATCTTGCAGTTGACTGGCGCTTTCTTCTCCGCATCGATGAGCGGCTCTCCCTGGGGACAGAGCCCACTACTGCCAACACTGACACCATGGCCACTCCCACTCTTTCTTCTTGGTGCGTCTGGCTCATTTGGTGAGCCCATTGGTTGTGGTGGTCGGCGGATGATCACTAAAGTCATCAGTTTTGCAGGGATATACGTACATATGACTAGCTGAAATATCACCAGACCAGAAGAGCAGGCGGCGCTGCACTCCGCTTCAGTGTCAAAGTTGTTCTCGTTGCCATTGAGTCCTCGGTAGATGAATGACTGGCAGCCACCGGCTCTGATGTCAAAGTACCACCTCTGCAGCCGGGCCAGTCCCCTGCCTTCCACCTTCTTGAGAATGCATGGAGTGGCGACAGCTGAACAGTTGCAATGGTCACTAATGTCTTTGTAAAAAAGCTGATGCTGAACCAACCATGGGCTGGACAGCACACTGTCGTTTCAGGGTTGGCACCCTTGTGACAGTAATGGTTCGAAGGGCAGGGACTTCTGCTGAAGGCATCGGGACCAGTTGAGCATTTCAGGGGGCGTCCATCTCTGCCCTGGAAGGGCTTGCGCCCGACCGCACATGGGTTCACGATAGCAGAGGCAGCTGCAATGATGCGTAGAGTTGGTTGTTTTTTTTTTTAAATTAAACTGCACGATGCGCACCTCGTCTGACTGGACAGCACACTGGGTCGACGCCTTGGCTGCAGTAGTAATTCGGTGGACAGGCAGCATTGACGCTGCATGACAAGACCTGGCCCATAGAGGATCTATAGGGAGTGGAGCAGGCCGCACGCTGCTCTAAAATGTTTCAGAATCTACTTTTATGCTCATGTGATCGCATATTAATCATTGTGATAATTTCCTCAGCCTCATTGTGTTCTGCATGTTCTCGCAGTGTGGATACAAGTGGATGCCAAAAGAGTCTCACCTTGACAGGTGCTCCTGCACTCTTGTAACGTGAGAAAGTTGTTGGCGTTGCCACCTTCTCCGCTGTAGACAAAGTTGACGCATACTTTGTTCAGTGGATCAAACGCGTAACGAGTCAGCGACCCAGGGCCACGACCCACTTGCTTGGGCAGAACACAGGGAGTCGTTCCTGAATAGGTTTTGGTACGCGAAATACTCGGATTTATCTCTGCTGACCTACACATTACAGGTACACTTACAGTGTAGGTATAATGACTTCAACACGCAGTTGGAACCGCACTTCGCAATAAACGTTCTCTGCGTACTACAAAACCTTGCTCATTCGGGTTTATACAATCAGACGGCTTTTTTTTGCGAGTTTCGTAGACTCCGGAAAACTGCATTGCGCCATAAAGCTGTACATACGTGTGGCTTTAGCGCCCACCCCCTGGACAGCAAACGGTCGTCTCCTGGGACAGCCCCACGTGACAGTAGAACCCATTGGGACAGATGTTGGGATTCTGCGCGGAACAGTAGGTGATCGAGCCTGACAAGGACGTGAGCGGGTTGCCACTCTCGCAAGGGTTGATGAACTCTGAAGCAAATCAATTATTGATTTTTGAAGTGGACATGCACGGGCATGCAGTACTGGACCAGTCCCGACCAGGGCAGGTCATTCTACACAGCTGCTGCGTCACAAAGTTGTTCTGGTTGCCGCCAGCGCCGCTGTATTGGAACTGCTCGCATAGTCGGGTCTCTCTGTTGAAGAACCTAAGCAGAGCAAATAATGCGTATCCAAATATTTAACAAGCGCGTGCACATCCGAAGCACGCACCATCTGGTCAGTCGCGCTGCACCGCTGCCAAAGACCTTGGGCAGCGTGCAGGGGTCGCCGAAGCCCGGGCAGCACACGGTCGACTGCGCGATGGCGCCGACGTGACAGAAATAGTTTCTGGGGCAGTCGTTGGGCGAGTTGAACGAGCAGTATCGGACCAGTCCCGAACCCGGATCCGCGTATGGCATGCCTTGTAGGCAGGGGTTGTCGAATTCTGAAGTGACTTCAATTGAGTTGTCAGTGGGCTACTACCGGTAATCCCCTTTGGCCGAAGGATGAACGCTCTCATTGCCCATGGATTAGGGCCGCTTCGAGGCTTAGTCCCAAAATCCGTGCCAGGTGGGCGGTCCACCATCCCTCGCGGAGAAGAACGCCCCGCCCGCCCGACCCGCCCGATCTTTGTATGTACGATTCGAAATTTCGTAACTGATATTGTTTACGGCCTTGTGCTGTATTAAAGTTAAAAATACAGTCAAAATGGAGCATACCTAGATGGAGTATAGTTAGATGGAGTATGTAAGTTTCAATTAAACTTTAAGTTCAAATTGTCTCGCAGACCAGGACAGGTCCTTTGGCAGTCCTCTCTGGTCAATAAGTTGTTCTGGTTGCCACCGAGGCCGGTGTACTGGAACTCCCTGCACTGGTGGGACGACTGGTCGTAGGCCCATCTGGGACTGGGCGAGAAGCGCACGCTGGCAGAGAGGAGACCCGTGGCAATGGGAGTGGAGCAGGGGTCGGCCGCTGAACGGTTCCGTCTAACATTTGCACACACTTCGGTGCTTCGTCAGATGGTAAGCTTTTCTTCAGAGTGAGCTGTGTGCCTTTTGTGCATACCTCCGGGACAGCAAATCGACGAGTCGGCGGTTGCGCCAATGTGACACCAGAAGCCCGCTGGACACACTGTCCTCGCGGTCGAGGCGGTGCAGAACACCACTCGCGTGGAAGCCATGGGCGAGCCGCAAGGGTTGCGGAACACTATACATGGTCAGTGCATGTACGTTTTTTTTTTTAATTTGAAAATTTAAAATTTAAAAAAGTGAGAATTTAAAAATTCTCACTAAGAGGGTGATGACTGTACAACTGACCGGGACAAGTCGACACGCAGGCGGTCTCGTCCAAGAAGTTGTTCTGGTTGCCGCCTCTGCCGGTGTACGTAAAGGGCAGGCACTGTCGACTGTTCTGGTTGAAGTAGTACCGCGGCAGGCGCTCCGTCCCAAGAGGTCATGGGTTGAAGGCACGGATTTCCCACTAAAATGTTTCAGGTACGAAATATCAGGGTGTACGCGTCAGCGTACAAACCTAATACACTGTATGTGACGAC
>JASAMY010000955.1:0-17135 GCA_030248085.1 Paralinhomoeus sp. GSCO2_6 | reverse complement strand
TCGTCTCCGACTTGTTACGCCAGGCAGGAGTGTCGGTGCAATTATGCGTTACGACGTTCGTTGATTCAGGGCTCGCTTCTTTCACTCTCTCATCAGTCCCGTGGACCCGACTCCAACTGTGTCGGAGCTGGTGCGCGTGTTCGGCACCCACTACAACGTCTACACCAGAGTCGTCGTCAACCGGTCGCGGGTGCAGATGACCGAAGACGAGTACCTGTGTGATCCAGAGGAAGAAGAGAGTTCTATGAAGAACCTGACGTACGTCGCGACGATGGTGGAGCGGGCCAAGGTGATGGACGTTCCTGGCTGCTGCTAAGTGAGCGTGTGGGACGGCGAGTAGTGCACAATTGAAGGACCGAGACAACGACCAAATGAACTGGGACGGGTACATCGCTGGCGAGAACGTTGACTACCGAGTTGAGAAGCGGCTGCAGATGGTGAACAGCACTGGTGAGTGCATGATTATTGCTTATTTTCCAACTTTTCAACAGACGTGGCCCACTCCTAGGAGCGCTGATCATTTCCTACGGCCACAGCAACGGCAATTGGGTGTCTCTGCTCGTCTACTGGGGGAACACGCCGATCTTGAGCGACGACAAGATCGCGAGCGCGATGCGGCGCGTGAAGCAAGAGGGCTTCAGAAAGGGTGCTTAACACGGTGTCGACTGTGTCGCCTCTCTTAAACGTTTCTCTATGCACAGGCACCATTGTCGAGGCGTACGTGCTGTTCGTCAGGGAGATGTTCTCCTTCTGCGTCGTCAACACGCGCGGTCGAATTGCGTTCGTCCACCCCGACACTGGCGAGGCGGTGTCGACGTCCTACGTCAAGACGAGATTCTACAAGCTGCGCGGGCTCACACCATTCAAGTTCCTGACGAACGACGGTTGGCCCGAGCCGCTTCGCAGCATCCTGGGCGCCGCCATGCACAGTGTGCGCTGCATCGACATGCTCGACGAGGTGGTTCATCCTGCATGAATGAGCCGTTTCTGTGTGCTCAGCAAAGGCTCCGTTTTAGAGGGCCCTCCAGAGGATCGCTGTCGGCGTCAACGAGGTGGTCAACAGGTGGAACAGGAGGTTCACTGAGAAGCGCAAGAGGGCGGAGTCGAGGGCGGCGCGAGTCGAACAGGGAGACATCAACAGCTCCAACAGCAGCGCTAGCAGCTTCAACAGCGGCGTCGACCACACCGCCCTGCAGCACGACGGGCCGGCGCAGAAGAGGAGCAAGGTCGGTGTGAGCGTGCACTTCGTGAGCGGGTGTGTCAGTTAGACAGCGGACGTCGTTCAGAACGAGGTGGACGAGAGGCAGCGGCAGGAGACCGCGAGCACCACCGCGAGCACCTCGGAGAGAAAGAGCGCCAGACAGGTGTCGACGAGCCGACAGCAGGCGTCTGCGCGAGGGAACGCCGCCTCCGAGGTCTCGCGTTCGAGGCGCTCGTCGACGTCGTCGGCGACGAGCCGCGCGGGTGGCTCGGGCCGCAAGACGACCGGCAAGCCGCAACTGACAGGCGGCCAGAGCGAGTCGAAAATTGGCACGCCCCGTCCGTACCGTAAACGCCCCCGCAAATTCTAAACGCAACCGTAATCCTAGGCGTTTCGAGCGGTGCTGTTCTTTTCCTTGCCCTCCTTGTTTTCCTTACTCCTTGGCGTGAGCGTTACCCCCAGTCGGTGCCCCCTCTCGCCGCCGTTGATAATCCCAGCCGGTGCCCCCAGGCGCCGGCCCGTTGATAATCCCAGCCGGTGCCCCCAGGCGCCGGCCCGTTGATAATCCCAGCCGGTGCCCCCAGGCGCCGGCCCGTTGTTAATCTCAGTCAGTGCCTCCAGGCGCCGACTCACACCGAACCGGTTTCTGTGCGCGCGTCTCGGTCACGTAGTCACCTGGTCGCTAGGTACCGTACCGATGCGCGGTTGAGAAGTAAACGTTTGTTGCGCCGACTTGAAGTGTCCGAAATCGTGCTTATCTTGCTTCCTCATGGAGGTGCCTCTCCCAGGTGTTCCTTATGCGAAAATCGTAACGCACGTTTGGTTCAGCGCGATCGTGAGCATGGCGAGCAAGAACGTGCGCAAGACGGCGGCGTCGCAGCTCCACGCAAAGCCACCGACGCCCACCCTCACCTCGCCCGCCATGCTGTACAACTGGCCAGAAGGCCACTTCGAGCCGAAGTGTGAGTGCCAGAGGCCACAGGTCACGTGACACCTACCGCTTCCGATACTTTCTCAGTCTGGCAAACGTCGCTCGCCCGCCCGCTGGACAATGGCACGCTGGACAAGCTGAACGAGCCGGGCGTCATCGCCGGCTGTCCGAAATGTGAGCAGATTTGCATGTACGCGTCAAGTCTTTCCGTGCTGCATGCGCGCTTTCCAGTCAATGGCGACGAGCAGTGTCTCGCGGGTCTCGGGCTGGTGCGTACGCAGATCGAGAAGAAGGGCAAGCACTACGCGAGACTCGACGTCGCGACCACCGAGGCAAACGTCCCCTTCCCGCTCGGCTGGCGACTCGACTGCGCCATCGAATTCGCGGGCGACGTCCGCGACTTCCTGGTCTACATCCGCAACGGAGGTGACGCACGCCAACGACTCATTCAGCGCCCCGACGACCGTGACGACCGTGACGACATCGAACTTTTGAGGTCTCAAAGGTGCCGAGAACTGGGGCAAGCGCTCGTCCGAGCGCGTCCCAGAGTTCGTCTTCCGCGAGCGGTTCCAGTCGCGTGTCTCCATCATGATCCATCGAATGCGCATGAACATGGAGTACGCCTACGAGATCTGCAAGATCACGGGCACGCTGTTCGATCGTGAGTGTTCAAAATAAGTTCACAATGTTCAAGGATGACGTTTACCTGAGACACCGTTTACAGCCGTCTTGTGCAAGTTCGTCGGGAGGAAGGGCGACTACTGCGACACGGACCGCGGCCGACGCAAGCGACACGTATCGGCGCAAGCTCAGATCGACGCCCAACGGCCGTATCTGCGGGCGGTCCTCAAAATGGCCGCAAAAGACAGCGCGCTGTTCAGCGGCGTCATGACGGGGGTGTGTGGCCTCCTCGGTGTTCTCCAAACATTATAAACGTGAAATCCCGCCCGAACAGGTCGAGACGAGGATGGTCTTGTCTGAGGTGCTGCGGCTGATGACGGAGACGGACCGCGGCAAGATGAGAGCCGGTTTCGAGGTGGGCGTGGACGCCCTCAAGGACGCCACGCGCCTGATGAAGTTCCCCGGCCGGTACAAGAAGTTGGCCAACGGCCACACGCTGCCGAAAGACGTGCGCCGGACCATAAGGGGTCTGGCGGCTGCGGAGAAGGAGGCGGTGGTGGCGAAGGAGGCGTCCAAGTCGAAGACGAAGCCGAAAGCGGCCGTGAAGGAGAGCAGCGACGACAGCGATGACGGCGAAGCGGAAGACACCGAGGAGCTCAAGTGCTCCGCGAACAACAACGAGACGTCAGAGGACGACTCGTCAGATGTCGACGTGACGGGAGACGACGACGAGGACGCGCTGATCCTTCGCCAAGAAGCTGCCGCCGCCGTCGCTCGGCTGAAGGCTCTGGCGCAGTCTCCGCAGAATCGCGACGCGAAGGCGCAAGAGGCTGTTCTGGCCACTGACGCAACCCCACAGAAGGACGTGGCGTCGACGTCAACGTCGAGGCCTAAGCGCAAGCCGCTGTCGACGATTTCGCCAACAAAAACGACGAAGAAAACGCGAAAGTCGTCGCGCAAGCTTTCGACGAAGCAGACGAAGTCGACGAAGCAGAAAGAACGCGCGAAGAAAAGTAAGAACATCCAGAAGAGGGGGAGCAGCGCGCGACGCGTCAGCAAAGAGTCGAGGGCCTCCGAGAGCAGCGACGGCACCGAGTCGAACCCGCCGAGCGCGGAGAAGCCGCGGCGCCGGCGGCGCAAGAATCTGGGAGCCGAAGAGGACGAGCCCACCCTCACGGAGTCCCAGCCTGCCGTCAGCCGCACCGTGAGAATCCTTCTCCCTGGAGTAGAGCATCAGAAGCTGGGGCGGCCGACGACGCTGTCGCAGCCGACCAACAAATCAGCTGCGTCGGCTTTCGGTGAAACGCAGAGGTAAAACGCCTCAGTGCAAGCGCGCCACGCGACACGCGCATCTGTAACCTCGTTCAGCGACCTGAACGCTGTTGAGCGGCTCTTGCTCGACAATTGGGTGTTCCCGCCGACGCCGACCGACCAGTCTGCCGCGCCGCAGGCCCAAGACTGTGCGATGGTCACTCCAGCGAGCACGGGTGACGAGCGGCTCGTCATCGCCACCCCGAGCAAGGACACCAAAAGCACGCACAGCGCGGCCCCCTCCAAGAAGAAGGCGAGGAGCTCCAAGAAGGGCGACAGCTCCAAGAACGCGGACAAGACGAAGAAGAAGCGGGGCCAAGACAAGGCGGCGTCGAGTAATGAGCTAGACGACTCAGCTCAGTGGGAAAGCCTGAAGCGTGGCGCGGCGGCGGCTGCTTCGGCTCCAGTCGAGGACGAGGACTGGCTCAAGAAGCTGAAGCTGTGCTACGCCGAGCGACGCTGGGCCATCTTCGAGCCGCACCTCGACATGTACCAGCTGCGCCACAGACTGCTCAGCTGGCTGGACGAGGAGGTAAAACTCCGAGGTGTCACTCGCGCGTTCCGAAATGTTATTGTGCCGTTCGTCCGTCTCTGTCAGGCTGACGACCGCTGCTCCGCGACGGTAATCAGTCGCGCGGTGGACATCGCACACGCCTCCCACAAGGACATGCCGCCCGAGCAGCTCCGATGGCTCGTGATCACGGCGATCGTGAGCTACAAGAGAAAGCTCACCGACACGAACATGCTGTTGGTGTGCGACCTGGTACGGTTATTTCGCGCTTAACACAACTGGTTCACTAAACGAAACTTTTTGGGTACGCATGTACAGGCGTCCTGCGCCGTCCGCAACCTGATGCAACAGCTAGAGAAGAAGAAGAAGACGGTGGTCCTGGGCGAGAACGTCGAGATGGGCGTCAATGAGCAGGAGCGCCGCGACGACGAGCAGGAGCGCCGCGAAAACGAGCAGGAGAACTAAGAAAATGAGGGATGAATTCTCGCCACTCTTCACTCCTCTCTGAGTAGCGCCCCCCCCACTACTTGTCTTGTTTTTTTTTTGCCGTTTGCCGTGCCGTTTGCCGTGCTTCGCCCACGCTAGGTGTGGATTGCGGTTCTTCTCTTGCGGTTCTTCAATCACTATTAGTTGCGCCCCCCCCCCCCCAATACTTGTCTTGTTTTTTTTTTTGCCGTGATTCACCCACGACAGGTTTGGTTTTTTTTGCAGTGCTTCACCCACGGTAGGTGTGGATTTCGAAAGCAGAATAGAGAACGGTTTGAGGTGATGATTACGTGGCTCACTCCAAGGGGAGCACCTACCTCGGGCCATGTCGCCTACGTGTGCGTTTGTCGACATTGACATTAGGTGCTGACTAACACGCCTCGCACTGATCCTTTGTCAACAGCCGACTCGCCTACTGGCCGACTAAAAAACTGTCCTCGCCCACTGTGTTCGACCGAAATTCCAACCATGAGCAGTTCGTCGTCCGGTCATGGTGACACCGAGGAGGATGGCAGCTCCGAGGACGACAGCGCTGGGCACACTCCACGACCACACGAAAGTGGCTCGTCGAGTTCTTCTGCATCTTCTCCGGTAGCGACAACGCGACCTCGACGCAAACGCGGCGCTGGCCCCAGCTCAGCGGCCGCTGGCCCCAGCAGAGCGGCACCTGGCCCCAGCAGAGCGGTACCTGGCCCTAGCCATGCGCTCGCTGGTCACAGCCATGCGCTCACTGGCCCCAGCAGAGCCGACGCAGCCGGCCGCAAAGCCCCTCCTCGCAAAAGGTCAAAAATCGACCCGGCTGCACGCGAGGCCATGGAGGCGGCGACGAAAAACGTTCTGAATGAGCGCGGTTCGTTTATAGATAGACCGCCAAGACCGCCAAAACACCACGACTGTTACAGTAATGGGCCACTTTCTAGGGCAAACGCGAACGCGCACCCTAGACGACAGACCGCTGTCTATACTGAGCACAACTGGCTCGACCGATTTTGTGGCGTACTCTGCTCCTAAAGGCTCCAAGGAGAAACGCTCCGAGGCGGAGCAGAGGAATGAAGTAGTGATCGATGGAGTCCGCAATGTGACCGACCCTCTCATCTGGACGGATACAGTGCCGCAACCTGAGGTACCGTAATTGTGAAAGCTAAGACGACCCACACGCACACACACCACGCACATCGACACAGTTTGTGTTGCAGCAGCGTCGCCCGTTCACTGGGGACAACCCCGGAGCCGTGCACGTCCGGGGAGACGATTCTGCAGCTCAGATTTTTGGGAAAATGTCAAAATATCTAATGAACATGTGGATCAAGTATACCAACAGAAATGCGCAGAGATGCGCGACAAATTTTCCGGAGTTGACGAAAGAGGAGGCGGCAGGATACGTGGCTGTTCTGCTAATCATGTCCGTAAAGGTTCTGCCTCAGGTAGCCAACATCCTCGTACAGTAGACTGTTAGTGTGCCACGGCCACCAATGCCACTGTACAGATGAAGTGGCATTGGCGCCACCCCGAGCACCGAACACCGCAAATTATAAAAGTAATGAGCTACAGGCGGTTTCTACAAATTGAAGAATTCACGAGAACGTACAACCTTAAGAAAGCGCGTGCACATGGATTCTGCACGCCTGGCCATGAAAACTTCAATATTAATTGGAAGACACAGCAAATCGAAGACACTTTCAACCAAGGTGCTCAGGAATTCTATAGGCCTACTGAGAAAGTTGCCATCGACGAGAACATTATCAGCACAAAGGTTGCCTTTACACATTCATTACACATTCCTTGGACACACGCGTTCCTTGGTCACTGAGAACACACGCAAACACGCGCGCGCCTACACACACACACACACACACACACACACAATTCTTACGCGTTAGCACATGTAACACAAGGGTAACCGTAACACGTGACAACCCGTGCAGGCTAGACAACCGCTGAAGACGACGAATCCCGGCAAGCCAGGATCCAAAAAAAATGGAATTCGCTGCTATGTGCTGGCTTGCAAGGGTGGCTATGTATTCCACTCAAAGATGCACACCACCAGAGCTTATAGAACTGATCCGAAGGGGAAACTCTTTTCGATATGCTGGGCCCTAATGGCAGCAGAAGGAGTAGCGAAAGGCTATTCTCTACTCGACAAGGGACACAAACTGTACATGGACAACCTGTACACGGTAAGCGCCTCTCCATGGACAGACGTTTTGCAACCCATGCACACATACATGTCCCAATAACTACCAGGAGGTTCCTCTATTTGTTGCGCTGGAAGCAAGAAAAGTGGACTGCACCGGCACTCTGAGACAGACAAAGGCTTTTTTGCCTAAATGTCTATGCGTGACGAGCCAGTCGCAGTTGAATGGCGCATTGTACAATCGCGGCGACTTTGTGGTGGCTCACGCCAACCAGGCAAACATGTCAATGACAAACTGGAAGGACAATAAGCACGTCGTCATTCTGTCCACTCTGCCGGACATAAGCATGGACGTCGGGCATTGCAAAAGGCGGGGAAATGTCAGAGCTGGGACCAGCAAACGGTTCAGTCTATTAACTCTGCCTAGACCGGAAGTGGTGAAAGAATACACGAGTGGAATGAATTACGTCGACGTTAGGTAAGCGGTCCATTCAACAAAGGCCCGAATTTGCTGTTTTGTCAAAACAACGCTGTTTTGCAGTGACCACCTTCAAGATATGTACCGTCGACGAATGAAGCGATTCAAGTGGACGCTTCGCACGCTGGAACATCACATCATGATGTGCGTGCACAATTCCATGATCGTAAAAAAACAAATGGATGCCACCTGCAAGTGGACCGTACTCAACTTCCGCATGCAGCTGATCGAAGATCTCCTTAAAGTGGCGCACAGCACAAAAAAGGTATGTCTCAGCATTGACTGGAAAGTTGCTTCCACGGTAAACCGTCCATGGTTTACCGTGGAACAGTGCTTCCACGGTAAACCGTCCGTGGTTTTCGCTTAGGTGACCAGAAGTGTGCCAACTGCATGCTCCTTGGATCCCTCACAATTGACAGCTGCCGGCTTGCTAAGCAACAACCACAAGCTGGTGCGCATGTCCACTGCTGAGGAACAGAAAAAAGACAAAAGCAGGATGCTGAAGCAGCGCCGCCTCAGACGCAAATGCCAATCGTCGCGCCAGTCAGTTCGCAGCGCCGCTGACTGTGATACCAGAACAGAGTTCATGTGCGCAGCTTGCAACGTGCCACTATGTTCCACCAATTGCTACCTTCTCTGGCACTCTCGCGAGCCATCTACGTAACAATGCAACGTTTGTTCGAAGTTCCTTTATTCACCTGTACCGGTTCGCGCGCCGCCATTAATGATGATGGAGAACGTATCCAAGTATCGCCCACACCACAAACAAACAAAACGAACAAACAAAACATAAAAACAGGTTATGGAAGTACGTTCCTGGAGGGTCAATACTAAGGATGTCCGCTATCCCTTGCAAATCATGTTCGTGGTGTACATGATACACGGAGCCAAAAATAACGTAGCAACCATGGTGTCATTCGTTACTTTCTCTCCTTGGACATACCTCCAAGGAGTATCACTTTTCACTAAAAATGGGACTGATCCATGGATCACGCTGCCTTCAGCGCCGCTCGGAAAAATGGGCGCCGCTCGCGCGCGCGCGAGCGGCGGGGCCCAAGGGGATACGTAGGGGTCGAATTTCTTTAGCGCCGATACCAATGCTAGACCCTCCAACTCTGCAATTGGATAATTGCCTTCATGTTTGTTCAAATTGGCGCTATAGTACGCGACTGGGCGGAGCAACTTTTCTTCCTGCTCTTGGCATAGGATGCCTCCTATGCCGTACTTGCATGCATCCGTGAAGATGTACCAAGGCTTGTTCAGATTGGGGAAGGCGAGGACGGGCGGCTCCATGAGCTTCGCCTTCGTCGTCTCGAACGCCTCCTGCTGTGCCGGGCCCCACACGAACTGCGACTTCGTTCCCATGATTTCTGTGATTGGCTGGGTGATCGCCGCGAAGTTGCGTATGAATTTACGGAACCAGCAGCATAATCCGTTGAAAGAGCGTGCTTCCATTTTAGACTGAGGGACTGGAAATTCGGCAACGGCTGTCAGCGTTTTTGGGTCGGCTGCGACGCCTTCGGACGAAATGACGTGCCCGAGAAAATCCATGGACGGCTGGAGCATTCTGCATTTCTCTGGTTTGAGTATCAGTTTGGCGTCTATGAGGATTTTAAATATTTTCTCGAGCTTGGCCAGGTGCTCTTCGAACGTTGGTGTGGCGCAGCCAATGTCGTCGAGGTAGATGAAGACGGATTCATTGAGCACGGGCTCGAGCACGCGGTTCACGATGCGCTGGAACAATGAGCCGGACGTCTTGAGGCCCATCGGCAGTCTAAGGCATCGGAATAAAAGGAGAAGTGAAGGCTAAATGAACACTGCTTCAAATGGGTGAAGCCGAAATGCCTAAAACGATCACCAATAAATTAGCGAGTACCATATTTTGAAATTACAACATTTCCATCTGACCGAGCTAATTCTTGTTTCGGGGCTCATTTGTAGACAAGAATTAGCTCCCCACAGAGTCGCCCCATCTTCAGTACAAGGCTCTGTGGGTTGGGTACTTACACGCGTGGTGAATCCAATGTGAGAACCAACCTGTTTCCTCATCGTCCCTGGCGCCTGGTCGTTTTGGGTGGCAGAACCAGTGGAAGACAGGGTACCCACATGCGGGAAGTGCTAGTTAGCTGGCCACCGAATCGATGCTGCTAGCCATAAAGCCAGGTGACACTGACACCACGGGGCCAGTGCTTACAAGTACCAATTCCAATGGCGTGTAAGGCTCCCGATTCCCGAAAATGCCTTACCGTTACCGTAGTACTATACAGACGCAATTCCCCAAAGGCAATGGAGAAAACGGTAAGAGGAAACAACGACAAGAGGGTATGGTATAAAGCAAACTTTGTTACGACTATGGATAAACAAACAAAATTCTATGACTATGCTGCGCCCAGTGAAGACACCAGACTATCCAAAAATTTAATAGTTGCTGAACGATTGGGGAATCCGAGCAAGCACCACAATGGAGCGTACCTTCCTGCGAATGAAAGCACGCAATTAACGATGAATGCCTTGGAGAACCCCCTTCCCAAATAGGTGTTAATCAATTCAATTGTTCGATCCATGAATGCTGCTTTAAAGTTGCAAATCCGTCCGATTCTAATGAGCTGACTAATGATAACCCCCTTATGCAGACTCATAGGGACATTGCTATCTATAAAGCCATATCTGACAACCTCAAAGTTGAACAGGTCAGTCTTTTGAAACACTGATGTATCCACCCCATTAGATTCATTGACCCTAATGTTGAGGTCCAAAAATGGTACACTGGTGCCTTCCGCTGTGATCTCCAAGTTCAGTGAGTCATGGTATATCTGTTTCATAAGTGGGTCTATATCTGTCAGATTCAAAACCAGGAGATCGTCCACATACCGAAAAGCAATGCAACTACTATGCCTCTTGGTTTTGCAAAAATTAAATTCCATCATACTAAGCGTCAAGTCTGCCAGAAGGGGAGATGCATTACCTCCCATGGGGACACCCTTGATCTGCTTAAATGGAATACCTGCAAGCACGACATATGTCTCTTGTAATACTGTGCTAATCAAGTCTTTAATCTCCCAACGGTTAAAGCAAGGCTGAGTTACACGGACTGCAGAGAATTTGCAAAAACCGTTGCTGCCAATGGTGACGTATTCACGGTTCGAACTGTTAAAGCACATGTCCACCAATTGAAATACATTGCGCAATATAATGTCATGCGGCAGATTTGTGAACAACGTCGCGAAGTCCGCAGTTACCATATGCCTGATATTTTTCCTCCTATGCAAATCTTGAACGACTTTATGCGAATTGTTGACCGACCAATAACACCTGGCACCACCCCTATCGACTATGACTCTACAGTAATTGCACAAAAATCTCTTGAGATGCTTAAGAATATGCAACAAGAGAACAGACAATGGTCTGACCGAGCTCTGCTTGGCACCTGCTATAAAGCGAAATTTAAACGGGTTCTTGTGCAATTTAGCTGTAGCAAAAATTCGAGGCAGCACGTCGTTTTTATCGAGTGCTTTCTGGCCAAACGAAGCAAGCATAGCTCTATGTCTAGCTAGAATGGCTGAGGAATCAAGCTGATGCGGTTTGTAGATATCATTGCCCAACACAGAAATGGAGCCACCCTTTATGCTTATGCCTAGCTCATTGCAAAAGCTTGATAAATATAGGCCTTTGCAGATAAACACGTAATTATTACCAGCTTTATCTGCAGGAACAATAACGTACTTGTCGTGTATAGCCCTTAAGTCCCTGCACAACCGCTTATACTGCTCCATATCATAGGAACCCTCTATATAGCCTGAGTGCAGTGACGCGTCCTGAACAAAACTTGCAAATTTTGCTGAGAGACGCCACAGCACAGATTCAGAGAAAGCATCCAGGTCCAAATTCCTGTGCCTGCGTCTAAGGCGTGCCATATACCTCGAAAAGCCATTGTAGTAGGCATCGAATACATCCCCGATTGTACACCCGACATCAATGCGGTACTTGGAGCCTTTCGCTAGAATGTTCCTGAGGAGCTCACTATTAACAAAGTTGATGTCCCCAGTGAAAACATGCCCAAGAGGTGGGTACATAAAGGGAGACCGAGCGCATGCACAACCCCCTGACAGATAGGCCTCTAGGTCTTGGGCGCTAAGGCCTTTCAGAAGGCGACCATAATTAAACACCTTCAGTGAGAAGGGCGGCCCATACGTATAGACCGTACGCACTTTGCGGCGTTCTATGCTAGGTATAGGGCTCCTCTTTTAACTTCCCGGTAGTTCAACACAGCACCTATGGAGAACTGCTCCATGATAGGGTGCACGAATTTGAGAGTCAAGTGATCATAAACCTGTGCAGGTGTACCCTTTTCCTGCCTAGAATAGAAACCTGAGAAAAATCCCAAGAACATGAGGGCCAGGTCATTATTAATTAATTCTAAGCAAGATATATTTTCCAAGGCGAATTTGATAGAGCGTTTAGTCTGGCCACGGAGAAACACATACAATTTGTATGCTTGGTTTGAGCTGGCCTCCTCATAGATGTGGACAAACTGATCCAATATCTGCAAGTTGACTATGGTGCTCGTGCGTCTGTGACGTTTAATCTTGGGCCTATTCCTGGTGTTAACTGGCATACTGAAATAGGGCTGATTCTTATCATGCAATGGGTTCATACCCTCCGAAACATTTCCATACCCCTGTATCGAGTCGTTAAGACCAAACGGGAAAGCTGTGTTAAGACACGCTTTTTGTAAAAACCAACCTGGTTCAACCAGAGGGTGGCACAATCCCCGATTTTTTTTTTGATTTGTTTGAAAAAAAATGTTTTTAGACCGGAATTTGATGGGGATTCCGATGATCAAGTCGAAATTTCGGTTTTTGCTTTGCAACTTTTTTTATGCACAAAAAACGGTTTTTTGGCTCAAAATTGTTGGTGCTTCCGTTTTTGGACCGTAACTTGCGATTTCGAGCTCGAAACTGAAACTTAAAGTAGATTCGGAATCCTCGTGTAATTGCGCGTCTTTTTGGTGCAGAAATTGCGCAAGTCATATTTACGCACAAATACGAAAACACGCATTGAAAATTTGGTTGGATCAGAAATTTGACGTTTTTCGCTTGCGGTTTCTGCGAAACCGGTTTGCACACCACGAAACCCAGTTCAGATGAAAGCCCGTTTCATTCTGCATCGAATGAGCTATGAACGGTCGAATTTCGGGCATACGTCTAGATCGAAAAATCCACTTGAAGTTGTCGACTGAGTGGCAAAAGTCGACTTGCTGGGAATCTAGCATTCTTTATACTTCTCCTTGGCCTCACCCCAGACTAAAGTCTTGCGCGGTCACATGTGGGCATTAAATGTCTGCGAATTTCCTGAGTTAGACTATACCCCAAAGTATAGTCTGGATTGGCGTACTTCAATGCAAGCGTTATGTCGTGCATGTTTCCCCAATGCCCTAGCAGCTTGTTTCGCATGTGGTTTCTGCAAAACCGGTTTGCATACCACGAAACCTAGTTCAGATGAAAGCCCGTTTCATTCTGCGTCGAATGGGCTATGAACGGTCGAATTTCGGGCATACGTCTAGATCGAAAAATCCACTTGAAGTTGTCGACTGAGTGGCAAAAGTCGACTTGCTGGGAATCTAGCATTCTTTATACTTCTTCTTGGCCTCACCCCAGACTAAAGTCTTGCGCGGTCACATGTGGGCATTAAATGTCTGCGAATTTCCTGAGTTAGACTATACCCCGGGGGGGGGGTGGTGGGGGTTGGTGTTGTGTTTTGTGGTTGTTGTTGGTGTGTTTTTGTGTTTTTTTGTGGGGTGTGTGTTGTTTTTTGGGGGGGGGTTGTTGTTTGGGGGGGGGTGTGTGGGGGGTGGGTGGGTGGTTTGTTTGTTGTGTTTTGGGGGTGTTGTTGTGTGGTTTTTTGGTTGGGGTTTGTGGTTTTTTTTTTTGGCGGTGGTTGTTGGGTTTGTGTTGTTTGGTGTTTTTTTTTGGGGTGGCGTGGTTTGTTTTTTTGTGTGATGTGTTTTTTGTGGCTGGGGGCGGGTGTTTGGGTTTGGTTGGTTTGGTTGGTTTTTTTGTTGGGGTGGGTTGGGGGGTGTGTGGCGGCGTGTTTGGTTTCGTCTGTTTTGCTTGTGGTTTTTTTGGTGTGGGTTTTTGGGTTTTGGGGGTTGCTGTGTGCGCTTGGTTGGCTGGTGGGAGTGCGTTTTGAGTGTTTTGGGCGTGAGTTTGGTGGTGGGTGTGGGGGTTGTGTTTTTTGCGAGGGTTTGCGCGCGAGCGGGACTGTTTGTGCGCTGGTGTTGGGGATGATTTTGTGCGCGCTTTGGTGGTTTTTTTTCTTGGATGTTTTGGGGGGCGTTTGGTGGGCCGGGATTGCGTGGTGGCGGGTGATGGCGCTTTGTTGCGCGGACGCGGTTTGACGCTGGCGAGCGCCTTGGTGGTGGCTGCTTGTGTGCGCGGTGTGGAGGTCTGCGTTGGGGCGGTTGGCTTTGTGTGGGGTTGTTGGTGGGGCCTGGACGCTGCGGCGCGTGGCGTGCGCCGGCCTTGTTCTGCGGGTTGCTGGTGTTGGCTGTTTGCCGGTCTCTTGTTTCTCTGTGCGCTGGCGCTGCCTGGGTGTGTGTGGCGGTTGGCTTTGTGGGGCGGCGCTGCGTGCTTTGATGGTGGGTGGGTGGGGCCGGGCTTCTGGGGGGGTTGGGGCGAGGGCGGGAGGGGGTGTTTTTGTGGTGTGTTTGGTGTTTTGGGCTTGTGGGGGTTGTGTGTGTGCTGAGGTGGCTGCGCTCTCTTTGTTTTTGGAGGGTGGTGGCTCGGGGCGTTGTGGTTTTTGGTTGTTGGGGTGGTGGTTGGCGGTTTTTTGATGGGCGGCTCGGCGTGTGTTGTTGGGTGGGCGGTTTTGGCGGCGTGCTGCGTTTTTTGGGTGGGCGTGTGTTTGTGTGCCGCCGCGGGTGCTGGAGCGCTTTTTGCGGTTGTCTTCGCGCTTTTTTGATTTTGTGGATTTTGATGGGATGGGCGGCGGGTTTGGGGACTGTGCTGGGCGTGTGCTTTGTTTGCTGGACGGCTCGCGGTGTGTTGGTGTTTTTGGGGTTTGGTGTGCGGCGTGGACTTTGGCTGTTGGCGGACCTGGCGTTGGTTGCGGTTGGGTTGGGCGTTGCTTCGGTTGGGTTTTGTTTCGGGCTCGCTTTCTCTCTGTTTGAGGAGCCGCTTTTTTGCTTGTTGGTGTGCGTTGGATTGTGTGCTCTTTTTCTGCCGGATGTTGGTTTTGGTTTTGGCTGTTTGTTGTTGGGGATGTCTTTGTGCGGCCTGTGCGGTTTGCCTGGTGTGCGCGCCGACGGCTTGGGGCCGCTTGCGCTGGGCGGTTGTTGGCCTGTGTTGCCGCGCGCGGGGGGGGTCTTTGGGTTCTGGGGGAGGGCGCGAGTGCGCGCGTGCGCCTTTTGGCGGCGGAGTGGCCGTCTGGGAGAGGGCTGCCCCGTTGCGGCGGCGCGGTGCGTTGGCTGCCTGGAGGTGCTCGCTGCCGTCGCGTTCTGAGCTTGGGGTGTGGGTTGGTGCGCGGCCGGTGGAGTCTGCTGCGTGGCGGACGCCTGACCGTGTGGCGCCTGGGCGGCTTGTGGGTTGCGGTTCTGCTGCGGGCTGGGATGGGCGGCTGTCGTGTGGCCGGGGGGGAGGATGCTGTGCGCCGCCGCCTTTGGGTCCGTCTTGCGGATGGCGTTTCTCGTTGTGCTCTCGGATTTTCGTTTTTGTTTTGGCGTGGGCGGCGGGTTTTTGGCTTGCTGGTTGTGGGTTTGCGGCGGATTGTTGGGTGGCGCCTTTTTTCTGCGCTTTGGCTGCCGCTGCGTCGCGTGCGGGGAGGGTGGCGGGGAGGGTGGGCGGGGAGGGTGGGTTGGTGGGCCGGGCTGGCTGTGCCGTGTTTTTTGGGCCGGGCCGGTTCTGTGGGCTGGGCCTGGCTGTTTGCTCTTCCTTTGGTCTTTTGGTCCTCTGGGCCTTTTTCTCCCTCCTTCCCCTCCCCTCCTTTTTCCGTTTCTCTTTTTTTTTCCCCCTTTCGGTCCCCCCTCCCTCTCCGTTGCCTCCCTTGGTTGTCTCCCCCCCCCTAGCCCAAGAACATAAGTGGTTGTACTTTCCCCAGTTTGGACGAAAAAGTTGAGACAATACTGAGGGGTGTAACATGGGACATGGCAACCCTTCCACTTTTTGCTCCAGAGACCCCCCCCCCCACCAAAAGGTGTCATTTACCTCTTCCCCCCACTCCAGACCTCATTACAAGTATGCCTCAGACCCATACTAGGAGTGGGGAGGGGTCAAAGTGGGGGTAGGTAGATGTTCTGAATTGGAATGTTTTTCACGAATTTTTTTGTTGAAAGCATTTTTTGGTCAAGACAAGGTCAACATGCATTGTATTTTTAGTGGTTGCATGAGCATACTGCAACCTATGATAAGAGACCCTCATATAGGCCATCAGAAGACATAAGCGCTCACCCTATGGTAGGCGCACCCCGCCCCCCCCCCCTTCATAATTATCATCGCCTCTCACAATTCGCACCACACCCCTGTGGTCTGGGATGATCCCACACAGAACTATGTATGAAGAATGCTAGATTCCCAGCAAGTCGACTTTTGCCACTCAGTCAACAACTTCAAGTGGATTTTTCGATCTAGACGTATGCCCGAAATTCGACTGTTCATAGCCCATTCGGCGCAGAATGAAACGGGCTTTCATCTGAACTAGGTTTCGTGGTGTGCAAACCGGTTTTGCAGAAACCACATGCGAAACAAGCTGCTAGGGCAATGGAGAAACATGCACGACATAATGCTGGTATTGAAGTACGCCAATCCAGACTATACTTTGGGGGAATAGAGTCTGAACGGGAAATTCGCAGACATTTCATGCCCACATGTGACCGCGCAAGACTTTAGTCTGGGGTGAGGCCAAGATGAAGTATAAAGAATGCTAGATTCCCAGCAAGTCGACTTTTGCCACTCAGTCGACAACTTCAAGTGGATTTTTCGATCTAGACGTATGCCCGAAATTCGACCGTTCATAGCCCATTTACGCAGAATGAATCGGGCTTTCATCTGAACTAGGTTTCGTGGTGTGCAAACCGGTTTTGCAGAAACCGCAAAGCGAAAAACCTCAAATCTCTGATCCAACCAAATTTTCAGTGCGTGTTTTCGTATTTGTGCGTAAATATGACTTGCGCCATTTCTGCACCAAAAGACGCGCAATTTCACGAGGATTCCGAATCTGCCTTTAAGTTTCAGTTTCGAGCTCGAAATCGCAAGTTACGGGCCAAAAACGGAAGTACCAAAAATTTTGAGCCAAAAAACGGTTTTTTGCGCATAAAAAAAGTTGCAAAGCGAAAATCGAAATTTCGAGTTGATCATCGGAATACCCATCAAATTCTGGTCAAGAAACATTTTTTTCAAAAAGATCAAAAAATAATTCGGGGATTGTGCCACCCTCTGGTTGGTTTTTACAAAAAGCGAGTCTTAAGCA
>JASAMY010001516.1:0-17135 GCA_030248085.1 Paralinhomoeus sp. GSCO2_6 | reverse complement strand
GGGAACCAGCCTGGTGGGCATAACGACAACGAGTTGG
This sequence comes from Paralinhomoeus sp. GSCO2_6, assembly GCA_030248085.1. Taxonomy (NCBI): domain Eukaryota; kingdom Metazoa; phylum Nematoda; class Chromadorea; order Monhysterida; family Linhomoeidae; genus Paralinhomoeus; species Paralinhomoeus sp. GSCO2_6. Next base: position 17,098 of record JASAMY010001516.1, on the reverse strand, counting down.
GAAATTGGTAATGGTCATCCGGCCCCCCCCCCCCCCCCCCCACCATCCAAAATGTGCTTGACCGACAGTGCTCAAAAAGGCATACCCCCAGTTCCTCGGTCCTCGGCATGATGGGGCACGTCATGGTGCATGCACATTCTAACTGTTTGGGAGAAGCGTGATATTACAGATAACTTCTGTCCCGATAGCAGAGAAGGCATTGTGGCAAAAACTAATATGGTTTGTTCTCAATCCATTTACTGCGACTTTGAATGGGTTTTTGGTATCAGCATTGCCACCGCTGTTCCAAATTTCCCAAGCCATTTATGGAAGGTGCTGAATTTCAAACTGACCTTTTAAACTAAATTTCCTCACAATCAAAATTTGAAGCTCAGCATCGGAAACAGGGAAACGTGGGAAGCATGAAGAGGACCGAGGAACTTGGAACCGAGGAATTGGGCGCAGAGAAACTGGGGAACGAGGAACTGGGGGCTAACACTCAAAAACGCCAAAAGTGTCTGCGCTGCGGCACAGAGATATTTACGTTTCTTTTGATAGATTCTTGTTCACTTGTAAAACATCAGGACAATATTCTTAGTTTAGGAAGCAGAAATCAGTCGCTAAACAACCAAAAATCGCGAAACAAGAGAAGTAATATGCCCAGTGGACCTACCTTTTCAAAATTTTCATGACCTGATTTTAAAAACGATCGGTAAGTGGCCGAAAATCTCAAAGTGTTTGTTTGTGGCGCCATTTGTTATGTATTATTGTGCGCCAAAGCCGCCGCTGAAATGGCCCAGCATCCATAAATTTCGACAGGGTCCCCCCTTCTGCAAAATCCGTCTTGCTCCGATTTCAGCCGCCCTGTCACGAAATCCTGGATCCGTCACTGGTGGGTACCCCTCCCCACCTCCAGTCAGAAGTAGAACTCAATCTCCATATGATCCCCAACCAATCCCCAAGGAAATATGGTATACTACTCTACATACATAGTGTATCATGAGAATGCATTCTCACATGCATGGAGGACACTCATTTGGGCAGTCAAGACGATGTCCTTGTCTCAGATACTCCAAGAAAGTAGCATCCTGAAAATCAGTATCCTGTATATGTGAATCAAGATCTTGTCAGAATCAGAGAACGGGGCATTACCTTGAAATCGATGTCATTGTTGTCTTCATAAGGCTCCTTTCCTCTGCTAAACATCTCCCACAAAGTAATCCCAAATGACCACTGAAACATTGGTTACATGAAGAAGGCAAGGTTGCATGGTTACAAGAATGTGGTCATCCTGAACTGCGTGTTTCAGAAGAAGGTGCCAGTATCTGTTCCATTCAGAGTCTACTCTACATGCCTAATCACCAACTGTTTTACTTGACTGAACTGTGGCTGCCCCATACGAAGCACTCCATTTTATCGATTAAGAAGGTTGACTACTTAAAATGGCTTGCTACTGTACAAACGATTTCACAGAGTCATTGTATCAGATGCTGTACTGGAAATTAGACTGAAGTCTGTGTCAGATTCGTTGCTGGAGGTTTTTCTGGAAAATATTGAAGGTGCTTAAAAGTTAAATAATAACACTAAGGACAAAGTTTGTTGTCCAAGCGGAGCTCCGACCTGCACTGGCCTTGGATTTCACTTTAGAAAACATGTGTCCTGCACTACTGATGACACCAAAAAAGCACCTTTTTACTGGATGGGCCAGTTGCAGCATGATGCATGGACAAACAAACTTGCAACTTTGGGATATATTTACTGATGCAACTCGCTGCAGGCATACAAAATCCATTTGCATCCACTGGTTAGCCGGCAGTGATGCACCAAAATGACCAAGTGCAAAAAATGCCTTGTTCACTCCAAGCAAATTTCGATGTGTGAGGAAGCATCTAATTGGCTAGTCAAAAAAGTAGAAATGCAGTTTTGTAACCCAAGCCTCTAGACACGTCCGCACAAAAATTTCAAAGTTGCGCTGCAATTCACACAAAAATGTTAGCATTTCTGCTGATTGATGAAACTGGAGGAAAGAAATGCACCATAATATTGCCAGGAAACCGCTTTCGCAAACATTTGCATACCATTGGAATGCCCTTCATTTGGGCTACTGATTCACTGTACATTTTGTGTTGCTTGAACATATGGTTGCAACAATATAAGGCAAGTGACCCAAAGAAATCACAAAATCGCGATTTTGGCCATTTTGGCATTTTTTACTTTCAATGGACCTATCTCTTGAACGCGCAAGCCAATTCACGCAAAATTTGACGTGAGTCATGGATGGCCCTTATCTGAGCCACTAACCCTGCTGGGAACTGGCCCATCCAGTAAAAAGGCGATTTTTTGGTGTCATCAGCAGGGTTGCACAATTTCAAAAAAAAAGTTTTTTTTTTTAAAAAAAAAAATTTTTTTTTTTAAAAAAAAGTTGGATTTTTTTTTTTAAATTAAAAAAAAAAAATTTTCTGTTTTTGGGTAAAATTTAGCTTTTGAGTGGCAAAAAGGCGTTTAAATGGTGTTTAGATGGTACAATTAGGTGTTATTCATGCATAAACTTGCTTATTAGCACCAAAACTAAGCTCTTTTTGGGGTTCCCAACTGGTTCCCAACATAGTGCGATACCGTACACGACCATTTAGAGGCAGCGGCTTTGTCACCATTTGACTAGAACGATGCTAAATATGCTTCTAAAGGCTTTAGGGAAGCACTAGTACTTGTGTTTGACACTCTAATAGGCTAAAAGTATCTTATAGTACAGGTATTTGGCACCAATGATGGCTCCTAAGTCAATTTAAAAAAAAAAATTTTTTTTTTAAAAAAAAATTTTTTTTTTAATTTAAAAAAAAATCTTGAAATTTTTTTTTTTTATGCAACCCTGGTCATCAGTAGTGCAGGATGCATGTTTTCAGAATTTAAATCCAAGGCAAGTGCAGGTCAGACTCAGAGCTCTGCCTGGACAACAAATTTGTCCTTAGTGTTCTTAATTAATTCTGAAGCCCCTTCAATATTTTCCAGAAAAACCTCCAGTCTCAATAAATTTGACACGACTTTAGGTGGGAACCACTGTGAAGAGCACGACAGTTGTGTTGTGTCTCTGATTGTTGTATAAGCCATACTGGTGCATTCACTAGGTACATTCTGCCTACTGCACTTGCATGTTCTTGCATAAGTATTTTGGCCATTCCCATTGTCTCACAATGTCTACACTTGTTGGGTGTGTCCAAATAAAACAAGCAATCAAAATACAAAATGATATTTGCAGCTAGGTAGGGATAATGATGAGATTCCTCACAACATCTCCTTTTGTTGTGTACATGTATTCAGAAAGCACTTCCATTGGCATCCATGGAACTGGTGCAGGAAAGCGTCCTGGCCCTTGATACACACCATGTTTCTTTATGTCTCTGCACAATCCAAAATCAGACAGTTTAATCTGAAACATAGTGGAATTGCTAAATCCAACCACAGAACAAATAAGCAAAATACAAATAAGCCCACACGATGGAAGTCATCCAGCATACAGTTACGTGCTGCTAAATCGCGATGAACAAAGCCCAAGCAATGAAGATAGTGCATTCCATCACAAATTTGCATGCTCCACTGCACAGAATTATAAATCAGTTCATTCATGAGTACTGTCTAAATAGAGTTGTATAGCATATATCTGGAATATACTACCCAATCTCACATTAGGAAGATTCTTCAAGTGTTGCAGCAAATCCCCATTCTTCATGTACTCAGTGACAAGATGAGGAACACCAACGTCATCACTAAAAGCAATCCCAAACAAGTGCAAGATCCGATCATAATCCAGCCTGGTCATGAGCATGCCTTCTTCAAACATCATGGCCCAGGTGCCTTGTTTATCAGCTAGAACAAAACAAATGTCTCCTGCTCCTAGTCATACCTGTAGTGCACAGCAGCACATGGGGGAAGGCACATACCTGTAACTGGGGGGGGGGGGGGTGCCCCGCCGAATTTTTTTCAACTCCCCCCCCCCAAACCCTCCCCCCAGAATTTTCCCCAGGGATTTTCACTCTGTCTAAAACGATAAAAGTGAGTAAATGTTGGCATACTTCAGTGCTTTTCAGTGTTATGTGAAACAGCTAAATACAGCTAATGTGAAACAGCCAAATAACACTGTTAAGAACCTATTTATACCCCTTTTTGAGCAAAAAGTGCCAGTCTAACTCAACCCTCGCTGGCACCCCCCCCCCCACGTTTGCTCCAGCCACCCCCCAGAATTCGGCCATTTACCCCCCCCCCCCCACCCACTCTTCCAGACCCAGTTACAGGTTGGGGCTGGACAAAAAGCATTGGGGCTTGGTGAGGGGGTTTAGTCAGATAAGAGAATGTTTGCACAAAAAAGTGAGTAAAATAGGGTCTGAACAGTATTGGGTCAGTGTTTTTGTTGTTAAGAAACACCAAACAAGTGTGTGAGAACAAACAATTTAGTCCATCTGGCTCTAGAGAAGTTGCAAAAATATCATCTGGGACAGGAATTGGTGACCCCTACCCTAGTACCTACAAGTATGATCCTAGCTACTGTGGTTTTGTGTAGTGCAATTTTTCTAGAAAGTCTTACCTTTCAGGGTCTTTACTGCAACCTCTTGATTGTTTGGATGCAAAACAGCTTTGAACACCTGTCCAAACTCACCTAGACTGATTTTAATTCGTAATGACAACACAGTACCACAAAGATACAAACCAGAAACCTTCTCCGATTTCTTCACGCAGTTCAAGTCTATTCCAAGAAATCTTCAAGCCTTCAGGAACTTGTGCAGTAAGATGCAAATAATCATGGCTGATTCGTTCATGATTGACTGACTCACCCCGAACTGTGGTTGCATAGAAAATACTTACAAACAGCTTACTCTAGACATCAACATACCTGTAATGGGGTCAGGCCAAGTGGGGAGGGGGGCATAGGTGTAACTGGGTAGGGTGTAGGTACAGGTCACCCTCCCCCAGCTTCAGACAATCCTGCACGAAAAAAAGGATCATCCCTCCCACAGCTTTGGCCCAACCTGCACTCATTGCAGGTTACCCCCCCCCCATACCTGTAACTGGGTCTGGCAGAGTGGGGGGGGGGTAGCTGGCCGATTTTGGGGGAGGGGGTGTCCGGAGCAAAAAGTGGGGGGGGGTAGCTGGGCAGTGTTTGAGTTATAATGGTACTTTTTGGTCTAAAATGGGTATAAAAAGGGTGTAAACAGTGTTATTTAGCTGTTTTATGGTCATATAACACTGAAAAGCACTGAAAAACACCAACAGTTACTCACCTTTATCGTTTTACACATGACGAAAATCCTTTGGGACAATTCGGTGGGGGTGGGGCGGGGGGTAGTTGGGGGGTGGTTGAAAAACTAGTGGGGGGCCCCCAAAGCCCCCCCCAACCACCCCCCCAGTTACAGGTATGACCCCCCCCCCCCATGGGGGTGTGTTTCGCATACTTCCCAGTGTTTTTTAGGCCTGTGAGCAGTATTTATTGTCCAAGTATCAAAAATTTCGCCTGCTGCGCTGTATTTTGCGCCACTACAGACCATTTTGGGAAGTCTCAAGTGCGTTTTCGGACAAAAAAATCAACAAATTTTGCCTGTGGCGCTGTGTTTTCAGCACACATGAAGCTTTTTCTAGGTCATTGTTGAGGCTGGAAAACGAGAATTTGTATCAAATCTGGCCATGCAGGTCACGCCCATTGACTTTTGAAAAATCTGAGATTCACCCCCTCCCAGCTTCGATGACCAGTTACACCTCTGGAGGGGGGGGGGGGGTAAATGGCTTTTGAGAGGGGGGCATATCAAAGGTGAGGAGATGCTCAGAAATGGACAAATAGTGCACCAAAATAGTTTCAAAATAGAATCAAAGTTGCTTCATTTTGGATTTATAAAAAACATGGAAACAGATGCAAAAGCAGTTATGTAATCAGGGTGTACGCGTCAGCGTACAACCCTAATATGTGACGACTTCTCAATGCGGCTTTTTGAATTTTCGATCGCCTATAACTTTTGCCTGCCTGAACGGATTTTGGCCCGCTATGGCTCAAATGAACCGCCTTCTTCTGGGGCATCGAACGCGCCAAAACGCGTTTCCTTGTTTTACTGTAAGGGGTCAATAGTTTCAAAAATGTTTCGCGAACGCGTGTTTTTTTTTTTTTCGTGTTCTCTGCCACTTTTTTGAAGCGCCGCTCGCGAACGCCACGAGCGATTGGGCTGATACTTGGCGTGTAAGCGCGGCCCATGATGGCATTTTCAACCTGCAAAGCATTTGTCTCTAGCTCTTACCAGTGTTGAGTTATGGCCAATTTTTCCCGTTTTTTTGGACATAGTCGTTTTTTCGGCCAAAATTTTGTGCGCTATAGGCGCCTCAACCGCTCATCGCAGAGATTTGCTATAATGGTGAAAGTTGACCGCCTAGACATGTAGCATTGTACTTTCAACAAATTGGGCGCGGCCAGTGTCTATATCGACAATGCCGATTTTTTTTGTTAGTTCCACCAAGAGTAAAACTCCAAAAAATGCCATGTAAACCCCCAATTTTTCTTTTTATTTTCGTGAACAGTACGTCAAGGCAAGTCATCGGTAAGTCAATGTTTTGAAAGTTCCATCACTGGATAATGAGATATGAGCTCCTGAACCTTCAAAAAAAAATTATTTTTTCAAATATTTTTTTTTTATAATTTTTTTGTTAATGTAATCGGGACGAAACTTTGTAAGCATACGCTGTATACAATCAGAAATTAATCCCCCAAATGGATTCTTCCTAAATGCCCCCAATCTTGAGATCTGGAACATTTAGTAACATTGGGTCTTGGGCAACCAATCGAGAGGTCGCGGGTCGCGGGTCCTAAACATTTGACCCAGCGCGTAAATCATTTGCTCTCAAGTGTTTTGCGCGTCTCGCATGGTAATCTGCGTCTCATTTGTTCTACCCGCTCTGGGTCGCCATACGCGTCTCTGTCGATTCTCCCCTTACGCATCGTAAACTATTCTATGGCAATCCAGTGGCAACGCCAACTTAGGTATATATAGGGGGGGGGGGTATATGCCTCATGGAAAAACACTGTATTAAGGAAAAATTTGCAGGTGGCTGCAAAAAAGGGGAATATGTGACTACCCTAGACAGTATTCAGCTTGAAAAGCAAACCATGGTATGCGAGCAATACTGAAGTCCATTTTGAAAAAAGATTGTATAAGTCAGCATTGAAGTGGAATGGAATGCAGCATACAATGGTATGACCCATCGACTTGCTTGTCACATATTCGGCGTTTTTAGCGCGAGCCACTTCATGGTTTGTCAGTTTTTCTTTCATGTGGACAACCCTTACAGGTATACACAGCATGAAGCCATAAACCATTGATTGATGCAATGGTGTAAAGACCGACTTCATTTCAGACTGCGGCAAGACTACTATTGCTCGGCTGTAAGTAAGAAAGCACTGCACTGCCTATATTGCACGTACAACTGACAACGATATGCGCAACTCCATTCTCTGTACGGCATGGTATGGAACAGTAATTTCAAAGGGGGGGGAAAAGGGGTGGGGGGTGCGGTTTGCTTTCTCCTCTTTCGCTGCTTCAACAAGTGATTGCTGATTTTTATAGCATAACAAATGGTAACTTCTGGTATGGCGTTAAAACACAGCCTAAAATTAAGCCTAAGCCTAAGCCCACAGCCTTAATTGTCGCAAAACAAAGTACCATAAACCCTTTAATTAGCCCCCCGGGGGCTAATTATTTCGTTCGAGCTAGAGGAGGGTGTATAATTATAGGGGGGGGGGGGGTAATTATAGGGTGGCGGGCTAAGTATAGGGGAGCTACAAATCATAGGGTTTACGGTACCATACCTTCGCATTTTGGCTACCATATTTCGAACTCGACTTTGGATCGCGTCACAAGTTGTTGTTGTTGGATTAGGGGCAACGCTAGGAGGCTGTCAATAGCCCATATAGCATTCCCTTCTCCATGACGTCTTCCCGTTCGTCTACAGCCGCATAATTCACCAAAGAAGCTGAAGAACGCCATCGGTTATCTAGGGCAGTGACGACGCGAGAAAATCCATTGAGAGGGAAGTCCTCAATAGACGTTTGTACGTTTGTGCTATAAACAAAACACAATCCATATCAGTGTCTCTGTATGTGCGCACCTGTGTGTGTGTGTGTGTGTGTGTGTGTGTGTGTGTGCGCGCGCGCGCGCGTGCGCGTGCGCGTGCAAGCGTGCGAGCAAGTCATGGTGCTCTAATTTATGCATTGTATGTCGGATTACATTCGTGGTGAGCGCTAAAAACGTCAATATGTTATACAATCGTTTTGTCATACCATTGTGCTCATTCCATTCCACTGCAAGGCTCTTATACAATCTTTTTTCAAACCCCCATGGACTTCAGTATTGCTCGCATACCATGGTTTGCTTTTCAAGCTGAATACTGTCTAGGGTAGTCACATATTCCCCTTTTTTGCAGCCACCTGCAAATTTTTCCTTAATAAGAGCAGTGTTTAATTAATGGTGGGGGCTTGGTGAAAAATGCATGTCCATCTATGGTTCGTGTTGAGGTTAGTAACTGGTATTTTTGGTGCTACATACAGATTTGAGAATGTAATGTCATTTAGCATGTTCAAGTTATACCAGAAGACAACTCATCTCGTTATCACTTGAACCTTTTTGGAGAAGGCTTGGATCAAATCAGTATGCAGCACATTACATTGTGCCAAAGGGAATGTGTCACAAGGACCACTGTTACATCTTCTCTGTATGTTTAGTTAGTTCTCAATGATTTACCTGATAGTTTACCTGAATGATCTATTGATCTTAGTTTTAGCATTTTTTGCACTGCAAATCTTCCTGTCAGCTTCAACATTCCATGCAATGTTACACTTACTGGACTCATAGATGGTGTCCCTATTCATGTTTTGATTCCAGCTGAATTGAATGCAAAAGATATTAAACCTCATATTGAAGCAGGTCACAATTCAGAAAACAAAGATGATGTTTATATGATTGGATCTGCCCTAATACTTCTTTCATTTGGATCCATCTTTTGTATAGTAGCATATGTACAATGCTTTGGGCGAAACAAGAAAGGTACAAGACCCAAGAAAGGTACAGTGGCTCACATCATACCTGTAGCTGGGGTTGGTAGAAGAAACCCTCCTCCCCAGGTTGGTAGAAAGTCGACCCTCACTGAACCCCACCCACAAAATATGTCCACCCTGTCTAAAAAGGATTAAGGAAAAATTTGCAGGTGGCTGCAAAAAAGGGGAATATGTGACTACCCTAGACAGTATTCAGCTTGAAAAGCAAACCATGGTATGCGAGCAATACTGAAGTCCATTTTGAAAAAAGATTGTATAACAGCATTGAAGTGGAATGGAATGCAGCATACAATGGTATGACCCATCGACTTGCTTGTCACATATTCGGCGTTTTTAGCGCTCACCACGAGTGTCATCAGACATACGATGCATAAATTACATAGCAGACCAGACGCACGCACGCATGCACACACACACACACACACACACACACACACACACACACACACACACACACACACACACACACACACACAGGTGCGCACATACAGAGACACTGATATGGATTGTGTTTTGTTTATAGCACAAACGTACAAACGTCTATTGAGGACTTCCCTCTCAATGGATTTTCTCGCGTCGTCACTGCCCTAGATAACCGATGGCGTTCTTCAGCTTCTTTGGCGAATTATGCGGCTGTAGACGAACGGGAAGACGTCATGGAGAAGGGAATGCTATATGGGCTATTGACAGCCTCCTAGTGTTGCCCCTAATCCAACAACAACAACTCGTGACGCGATCCAAAGTCAAGTTCGAAATATGGTAGCCAAAATGCGAAGGTATGGTACCGTAAACCCTGTGATTAGCTACCCTATAATTAGCCCCCACCCTATAATTTGCCCCCCCCCCCAATAATTATACACCCTCCTAGAGCTCGAACGAAAAAATTAGCCCCCGGGGGGCTAATTAAAGGGTTTATGGTACTTTGTTTTGCGACAATTAAGGCTGTGGGCTTAGGCTTAGGCTTAATTTTAGGCTGTGTTTTAACGCCATACCAGAAGTTACCATTTGTTATGCTATAAAAATCAGCAATCACTTGTTGAAGCAGCGTTGAAATTACTGTTCCATACCATGCCGTACAGAGAATGGAGTTGCGCATATCGTTGTCAGTTGTACGTGCAATATAGGCAGTGCAGTGCTTTCTTACTTACAGCCGAGCAATAGTAGTCTTGCCGCAGTCTGAAATGAAGTCGGTCTTTACACCATTGCATCAATCAATGGTTTATGGCTTCATGCTGTGTATACCTGTAAGGGTTGTCCACATGAAAGAAAAACTGACAAACCATGAAGTGGCTCGCGCTAAAAACGCCGAATATGTGACAAGCAAGTCGATGGGTCATACCATTGTATGCTGCATTCCATTCCACTTCAATGCTGTTATACAATCTTTTTTCAAAATGGACTTCAGTATTGCTCGCATACCATGGTTTGCTTTTCAAGCTGAATACTGTCTAGGGTAGTCACATATTCCCCTTTTTTGCAGCCACCTGCAAATTTTTCCTTAATACAGTGTTTTTCCATGAGGCATATATATATATACCTAAGTTGGCGTTGCCACTGGATTGCCATAGAATAGTTTACGATGCGTAAGGGGAGAATCGACAGAGACGCGTATGGCGACCCAGAGCGGGTAGAACAAATGAGACGCAGATTACCATGCGAGACGCGCAAAACACTTGAGAGCAAATGATTTACGCGCTGGGTCAAATGTTTTCGACGGGGGGGGGGGGGGGGGGGGTGGGGGGCGGGCGGCGGGGGGGGCGGGGGGGGGGGGGGGGGGGGGGCGGGGGGGGGTGGCGGGGCCGGGGGGGGGGGGGGGGGGGGGGGGGGGGGGGGGGGGGGGGGGGGGGGGGGGGGGGGGGGGGGGCGACCCGCGACCTCTCGATTGGTTGCCCAAGACCCAATGTTACTAAATGTTCCAGATCTCAAGATTGGGGGCATTTAGGAAGAATCCATTTGGGGGATTAATTTCTGATTGTATGCAGCGTATGCTTACAAAGTTTCGTCCCGATTACATTAACAAAAAAATTATAAAAAAAAAATATTTGAAAAAATAATTTTTTTTTGAAGGTTCAGGAGCTCATATCTCATTATCCAGTGATGGAACTTTCAAAACATTGACTTACCGATGACTTGCCTTGACGTACTGTTCACGAAAATAAAAGAAAAATTGGGGGTTTACATGGCATTTTTTGGAGTTTTACTCTTGGTGGAACTAACAAAAAAAATCGGCATTGTCGATATAGACACTGGCCGCGCCCAATTTGTTAAAAGTACAATGCTACATGTCTAGGCGGTCAACTTTCACCATTATAGCAAATCTCTGCGATGAGCGGTTGAGGCGCCTATAGCGCAAAAAATTTTGGCCGAAAAAACGACTATGTCCAAAAAAACGGGAAAAATTGGCCATAACTCAACACTGGTAAGAGCTAGAGACAAATGCTTTGCAGGTTGAAAATGCCATCATGGGCCGCGCTTACACGCCAAGTATCAGCCCAATCGCTCGTGGCGTTCGCGAGCGGCGCTTCAAAAAAGTGGCAGAGAACACGAAAAAAAAAAACACGCGTTCGCGAAACATTTTTGAAACTATTGACCCCTTACAGTAAAACAAGGAAACGCGTTTTGGCGCGTTCGATGCCCCAGAAGAAGGCGGTTCATTTGAGCCATAGCGGGCCAAAATCCGTTCAGGCAGGCAAAAGTTATAGGCGATCGAAAATTCAAAAAGCCGCATTGAGAAGTCGTCACATATTAGGGTTGTACGCTGACGCGTACACCCTGATTACATAACTGCTTTTGCATCTGTTTCCATGTTTTTTATAAATCCAAAATGAAGCAACTTTGATTCTATTTTGAAACTATTTTGGTGCACTATTTGTCCATTTCTGAGCATCTCCTCACCTTTGATATGCCCCCCCTCTCAAAAGCCATTTTACCCCCCCCCCCCTCCAGAGGTTTACCTGGTCATCGAAGCTGGGAGGGGGTGAATCTCAGATTTTTCCAAAGTCACTGGGCGTGACCTGCATGGCCAGATTTGATACAAATTCTCGTTTTCCAGCCTCAACAATGACCTAGAAAAAGCTTCATGTGTGCTGAAAACACAGCGCCACAGGCAAAATTTGTTGATTTTTTTGTCCGAAAACGCACTTGAGACTTCCCAAAATGGTCTGTAGTGGCGCAAAATACAGCGCAGCAGGCGAAATTTTTGATACTTGGACAATAAATACTGCTCACAGGCCTAAAAAACACTGGGAAGTATGCGAAACACACAGCCATGGGGGGGGGGGTCATACCTGTAACTGGGGGGGTGGTTGGGGGGGCTTTGGGGCCCCCCACTAGTTTTTCAACCACCCCCCAACTCCCCCCCACCCCCCCCCCCAGAATTTTCCCAAAGGATTTTCGTCATGTGTAAAACGATAAAGGTGAGTAACTGTTGGTGTTTTTCAGTGCTTTTCAGTGTTATATGACCATAAAACAGCTAAATAACACTCTTTACACCATTTTTATAACCATATTAGACCAAAAAGAACCATGATAACTCCAAACAATGGCCAGCTACCCCCCCCCACTTTTTTGCTCTGCAGACCCCCTCCCCCAAAATCGGCCAGACCCCCCCCCCCCCACTCTGCCAGACCCAGTTACAGGTATGGGGGGGGGGGAAACCTGCAATGAGTGCAGGTTGGGCCAAAGCTGTGGGAGGGATGATCCTTTTTTTCGTGCAGGATTGTCTGAAGCTGGGGGAGGGTGACTGGTACCTACACCCTACCCAGTTACACCTATGCCCCCCTCCCCACTTGGCCTGACCCCATTACAGGTATGTTGATGTCTAGAGTAAGCTGTTTGTAAGTATTTTCTATGCAACCACAGTTCGGGGTGAGTCAGTCAATCATGAACGAATCAGCCATGATTATTTGCATCTTACTGGTCAAAGTTCCTGAAGGCTTGAAGATTTCTTGGAATAGACTTGAACTGCGTGAAGAAATCGGAGAAGGTTTCTTGTTTGTATCTTTGTGGTACTGTGTTGTCATTACTAATTAAATTCAGTCTGAGGTGAGTTTGGACAGGTGTTCAAAGCTGTTTTGCATCCAAACAATCAAGAGGTTGCAGTAAAGACCCTGAAAGGTAAGACTTTCTAGAAAAATTGCACTACACAAAACCACAGTAGCTAGGATCATACTTGTAGGTACTAGGGTAGGGGTCACCAATTCCTGTCCCAGATGATATTTTTGCAACTTCTCTAGAGCCAGATGGACTAAATTGTTTGTTCTCACACACTTGTTTGGTGTTTCTTAACAACAAAAACACTGACCCAATACTGTTCAGACCCTATTTTACTCACTTTTTTGTGCAAACATTCTCTTATCTGACTAAACCCCCTCACCAAGCCCCAATGCTTTTTGTCCAGCCCCAACCTGTAACTGGGTCTGGAAGAGTGGGTGGGGGGGGGGGGGGGTAAATGGCCGAATTCTGGGGGGTGTCTGGAGCAAAAGTGGGGGGGGGGTAGCCAGCCATTTTTGAGTTATACTGGAACTTTTTGCTCAAAAATGGGTATAAATAGGATCTAAACAGTGTTATTTGGCTGTTTCACATTAGCTGTATTTAGCTGTTTCACATAACACTGAAAAGCACTGAAGTATGCCAACATTTACTCACTTTTATCGTTTTAGACAGAGTGAAAATCCCTTGGGAAAATTCTGGGGGGAGGGTTTGGGGGGGAGTTGAAAAAATTCTGGCGGCACCCCCCCCCCCCCAGTTACAGGTATGTGCCTTCCCCCATGTGCTGCTGTGCACTACAGGTATGACTAGGAGCAGGAGACATTTGTTTTGTTCTAGCTGATAAACAAGGCACCTGGGCCATGATGTTTGAAGAAGGCATGCTCATGACCAGGCTGGATTATGATCGGATCTTGCACTTGTTTGGGATTGCTTTTAGTGATGACGTTGGTGTTCCTCATCTTGTCACTGAGTACATGAAGAATGGGGATTTGCTGCAACACTTGAAGAATCTTCCTAATGTGAGATTGGGTAGTATATTCCAGATATATGCTATACAACTCTATTTAGACAGTACTCATGAATGAACTGATTTATAATTCTGTGCAGTGGAGCATGCAAATTTGTGATGGAATGCACTATCTTCATTGCTTGGGCTTTGTTCATCGCGATTTAGCAGCACGTAACTGTATGCTGGATGACTTCCATCGTGTGGGCTTATTTGTATTTTGCTTATTTGTTCTGTGGTTGGATTTAGCAATTCCACTATGTTTCAGATTAAACTGTCTGATTTTGGATTGTGCAGAGACATAAAGAAACATGGTGTGTATCAAGGGCCAGGACGCTTTCCTGCACCAGTTCCATGGATGCCAATGGAAGTGCTTTCTGAATACATGTACACAACAAAAGGAGATGTTGTGAGGAATCTCATCATTATCCCTACCTAGCTGCAAATATCATTTTGTATTTTGATTGCTTGTTTTATTTGGACACACCCAACAAGTGTAGACATTTTGAGACAATGGGAATGGCCAAAATACTTATGCAAGAACATGCAAGTGCAGTAGGCAGAATGTACCTAGTGAATGCACCAGTATGGCTTATACAACAATCAGAGACACAACACAACTGTCGTGCTCTTCACAGTGGTTCCCACCTAAAGTCGTGTCAAATTCGTTGCTGGAGGTTTTTCTGGAAAATATTGAAGGGGCTCAGAATTAATTAAGAACACTAAGGACAAATTTGTTGTCCAGGCAGAGCTCTGAGTCTGACCTGCACTTGCCTTGGATTTAAATTCTGAAAACATGCATCCTGCACTACTGATGACGTTTGTTTTTGTTTTTGTTTTTGTTTTTTTTTTCTTTTGTTTTTTTTTTTTTTTTTGCTGTACCAAAAAATCGCTTTTTACTGGATGGGCCAGTTCCCAGCAGGGTTAGTGGCTCAGATAAGGGCCATCCATGACTCACGTCAAATTTTGCGTGAATTGGCTTGCGCGTTCAGAGATAGGTCCATTGAAAGTAAAAAATGCCAAAATGGCCAAAATCGCGATTTTGTGATTTCTTTGGGTCACTTGCCTTATATTGTTGCAACCATATGTTCAAGCAACACAAAATGTACAGTGAATCAGTAGCCCAAATGAAGGGCATTCCAATGGTATGCAAATGTTTGCGAAAGCGGTTTCCTGGCAATATTATGGTGCATTTCTTTCCTCCAGTTTCATCAATCAGCAGAAATGCTAACATTTTTGTGTGAATTGCAGCGCAACTTTGAAATTTTTGTGCGGACGTGTCTAGAGGCTTGGGTTACAAAACTGCATTTCTACTTTTTTGACTAGCCAATTAGATGCTTCCTCACACATCGAAATTTGCTTGGAGTGAACAAGGCATTTTTTGCACTTGGTCATTTTGGTGCATCACTGCCGGCTAACCAGTGGATGCAAATGGATTTTGTATGCCTGCAGCGAGTTGCATCAGTAAATATATCCCAAAGTTGCAAGTTTGTTTGTCCATGCATCATGCTGCAACTGGCCCATCCAGTAAAAAGGTGCTTTTTTGGTGTCATCAGTAGTGCAGGACACATGTTTTCTAAAGTGAAATCCAAGGCCAGTGCAGGTCGGAGCTCTCGCTTGGACAACAAACTTTGTCCTTAGTGTTATTATTTAACTTTTAAGCACCTTCAATATTTTCCAGAAAAACCTCCAGCAACGAATTTGACACAGACTTCAGTCTAATTTCCAGTACAGCATCTGATACAATGACTCTGTGAAATCGTTTGTACAGTAGCAAGCCATTTTAAGTAGTCAACCTTCTTAATCGATAAAATGGAGTGCTTCGTATGGGGCAGCCACAGTTCAGTCAAGTAAAACAGTTGGTGATTAGGCATGTAGAGTAGACTCTGAATGGAACAGATACTGGCACCTTCTTCTGAAACACGCAGTTCAGGATGACCACATTCTTGTAACCATGCAACCTTGCCTTCTTCATGTAACCAATGTTTCAGTGGTCATTTGGGATTACTTTGTGGGAGATGTTTAGCAGAGGAAAGGAGCCTTATGAAGACAACAATGACATCGATTTCAAGGTAATGCCCCGTTCTCTGATTCTGACAAGATCTTGATTCACATATACAGGATACTGATTTTCAGGATGTGACTTTCTTGGAGTATCTGAGACAAGGACATCGTCTTGACTGCCCAAATGAGTGTCCTCCATGCATGTGAGAATGCATTCTCATGATACACTATGTATGTAGAGTAGTATACCATATTTCCTTGGGGATTGGTTGGGGATCATATGGAGATTGAGTTCTACTTCTGACTGGAGGTGGGGAGGGGTACCCACCAGTGACGGATCCAGGATTTCGTGACGGGGAGGGCGGCGAAATCGGAGCAAGACGGATTTTGCAGAAGGGGGGACCCTGTCGAAATTTATGGATGCTGGGCCATTTCAGCGGCGGCTTTGGCGCACAATAATACATAACAAATGGCGCCACAAACAAACACTTTGAGATTTTCGGCCACTTACCGATCGTTTTTAAAATCAGGTCATGAAAATTTTGAAAAAGGTAGGTCCACTGGGCATATTACTTCTCTTGTTTCGCGATTTTTGGTTGTTTAGCGACTGATTTCTGCTTCCTAAACTAAGAATATTGTCCTGATGTTGTAGAGTGAACAAGAATCTATCAAAAGAAACGTAAATATCTCTGTGCCGCAGCGCAGACACTTTTGGCGTTTTTGAGTGTTAGCCCCCAGTTCCTCGTTCCCCAGTTTCTCTGCGCCCAATTCCTCGGTTCCAAGTTCCTCCGTCCTCTTCATGCTTCCCACGTTTCCCTGTTTCCGATGCTGAGCTTCAAATTTTGATTGTGAGGAAATTTAGTTTAAAAGGTCAGTTTGAAATTCAGCACCTTCCATAAATGGCTTGGGAAATTTGGAACAGCGGTGGCAATGCTGATACCAAAAACCCATTCAAAGTCGCAGTAAATGGATTGAGAACAAACCATATTAGTTTTTGCCACAACGCCTCTCTGCTATCGGGACAGAAGTTATCTGTA
>JASAMY010000459.1:0-17167 GCA_030248085.1 Paralinhomoeus sp. GSCO2_6 | reverse complement strand
GTACCTTCCAGTGGTCGTGATGAGTAGAATGGCGGCCGCCTGGCAGCTGACCGCAGCCGAGGTGGCGGCCACGGCAATCGTTTGGGCAGAATCCATCGGTTTGGGGGTCAGACGACAGAGCTCTTCGAAGAACTTTGAGTGGTAGATCGCCGACTCCGCTTCCTTGGCGATCTGGAATCGGATCGTGATCAAATCGGTTTCTAATCGATTTTGGAGACATTTGCAAGCACGATCCTAGGGCCTCGCAAAGAGGCTGTAGCCCCCCCCCCCCCACCCCTAGCAAAACGTTTGCGGGGTTTTTAATGGATCTTGCAATACCGGTGAATATGGCCTGCAGAGCCGTTTTGCTATCGCGGTTTTTTTTCTGCGCTTCACCTTGCAAAAAAAAAATGCGATGCACTTGGCACGCACGCACGCACCGACAGCATTCTGAGACGTGCTCAAAAACGCACGCACGCACAGTAGGACCGACCGACAGACGGACGGACAAACGCACGCACGCACGCGCCTGGTGCATCATCTTGAGCGCCTCCACGGGATACTGTCCGCTGGCCGTCTCCCCGCTCAGCATCACGCAGTCGGCGCCGTCCATCACGGCGTTCGCCACGTCGCTCGCTGAAAATTTTTTTTCAAATTTTTAAATTTTTTCTTCAAATTTTCGCTAGGTACTTTCCGCCCGTGTGGGTCGCGGCTTGGTCATCATGGAGTCGAGCATTTGAGTCGCGCAGATGACGGGTTTGCCGGGGCGATTGCACTTGGCGATGAGCATTTTCTGCGCCAAAAACACTTTTTCGGCGGCGATTTCGATGCCCAAATCTCCGCGCGCCACCATTATGCCGTCGGCGGCGGCGATAATCTCGTCGGCGCTGAAGTGCGTGCGTGCGCGTACGTGTGTGCGTCGGCAAGCACGCACCGGCAAGCACGCACACGCGAACTGGCACGCACGCACCGGCGCACGGGCACGCAAGCACCGGCACGCACGCACGCACGCACGCACGCACGCACGCACGCACGCACGCACGCACGCACCGGCACGCACCTACGCACGCACCTACGCACGCACGCAACGGCACGCACGCACACGCACCCACCGGCACGCACGCACGCACCGGCGCACCGGCGCACCCGCACGCACGCACGCACGCACAGCCCTACTTCCTGACTCCCTCTTCGTTCTCGATTTTGGCGATGAGTCGAATGTCGCATCCTTTGGGACCCAAAATCTTCCGGATGGTATTGATTCCCTCGGCGTTGCGCACAAACGACGCGAACACAATGTCGACGCCGTGTTTGACCGCGAATTTCAGGTCGGAACGGTCCTTCTCTGACACGGCCGGTAAGTCCAAGTCGGCGCCTAGGTGATTTCAAAAATTTTAAAATTCGAATCAATTGAAAGCTTTGGACCTTTGGAGATTGGAAGAAAAGTAAGAAATAAATACCCGGCAGATTGACGCCTTTGCGATCGCCCAGCACTCCGCCGTTCTCCACCTGACAGATGACAGCGTCGGATTCTAAATTTTACATTAAAAATATTCATGAAAATAAAATCTCCATCTGTTTTATTTTCGCAGTAAACGACGACGGCCTATTGAACACAGTCAACAAGTGATACAAGTCAGCTGTGCTGCTAGCGCCCAATTGCGAATGCGGTTGCATATAAAAATTGGTGCGCTTAATCAGGGTGTACGCGTCAGCGTACAACCCTAATATGTGACGACTTCTCAATGCGGCTTTTTTAATTTTCGATCGCCTATAACTTTTGATTGCCTGAACGGATTTCGGCGCGTTATGGCTCAAATGAACCGCCTTCTTCTGGGGCATCGAACGCGCCGTAACGCGTTTCCTTGTTTTGCTGCAAGGGGGCGATACCTCCGAAAATGTTGTGGAATCGCGGTTTTTTTTTTTCTCTTGTTCTCTGCCACTTTTTTGGACCGCCGCTCCCGAATGCCACTTGCGATTGTGCTGAAACTTGGCGTGTAAGCGCGGCCAATGATGGCATTTTCAACCTCCAAAGCATTTGCCTCTAGGTACTACCAGTGTTGAGTTATGGCCGATTTTGCCCGTTTTTTGGACATAGTCGTTTTTTCGGCCAAAATTTTGTGCGCTATAGGCGCCTCAACCGCTCATCGCAGAGATTTGCTATAATGGTGAAAGTTGATCGCCTAGACATGTAGCATTGTACTTTCAACAAATTGGGCGCGACCAGTGTCTATATCGACAATGGCGATTTTTTTTGTTAGTTGCACCAAGAGTAAAACTCCAAAAAATTACATGTAAACCACCAATTTTTCTTCGATTTTCGTCAACAATACGCCAAGGCGAGTCCTCGGTAAGTCAATGTTTCGAAAGTTTCATCACTGGATAATGAGATATGAGCTCCTAAACCTTCGAAAAATGACTTTTTTTCTTATATTTTTTAATATTTTTTTTGTTAAAGTAATCGGTATAAAACTTTGCAAGCATACGCTGTATACAATCAGAAATTAATCCCCCAAATGGATTCTTCCTAAATACCCGCCATTTTGAGATCTGGAACACTTAGTAACATTGGGTCTTGGACAACCAATCGAGAGGTCGCGGGTTCGACTCCCACTGGCGTCTCTGCCATCTCCTGAAAACCAATCAATACTGCGTTACCCCAGTGTCCTTTCTGCTCCACCCATGTTGTTCCCACGACTCACCCTACGTTTTTTCAGTTTTTTTTTCGTTTTTCTTTTCAGATGTTAAAATATTTTTTGGCTGACTTTATCAAAGCAGTGAACATCAAGTGCTTTTGGGATGTGCACTCTCATGTGCAACCCCACAAGGCGCGCATGCATGCATGCACGTACGCACGCACACACGCACGCACGCTCGCACGCACGCACGCGCGCACGCGCGCACGCACGCACGCACGCACGCGCGCGCGCACGTCCGCACTCTCGCACGCACGCACACACACACCAACGCACGCACGCACGCCCGCACTCTCACATGCAGCAGGCACTCTCGCACGCACGCACGCCCGCACGCACGCACGCACGCACGCACGCACGCACGCACGCACGCAGTCTCGCACGCACGCACGCAACACCAACGCACGCACGCACGCACACACGCACGCACGCACGCACACACACATGCACGCGAGCACGCACGCACGCGCGCACACACTAACACACGCACGCACGCCCGCACTCTCGCATGCAGGCACTCTCGCACGCACGCACGCACGTACTCTCGCACGCACGCACGCACGCACGCACGCACGCACGCACGCACGCACGCACGCACGCACGCACGCACGCACGCACGCACACGCACCGACGCACGCACGCACGCGCGCACTGACGCACGTCCGCACTCTCGCACGCACACACTGCCGCACGCACGCACGCACGCACCAACGCACGCACGCACGCACGTCCGCACTCTTGCACGCACACACCAACGGACGCACGCACGCCCGTACTCTCGCATGCACGCACGCACGCACGCACTCATGCACGCACGCACGCCATAGTTGACCACCATCTTGGCCGCGCAGAAGGCCATGTAGGACGCGTCCTCAACGGGCATGCTGATGGTGGTGGCGTCCTCGTGGTCAGGCTTGGGGTAATGAGCGCGTCACACGCCACTTGCTGCGCGCGCGTGCGCAAGCATGCATGCATGCACGCACGCACGCACGCACGTACTGGAACCACTGTATCAGGAATTAGGAAAAACCACTGTATTAAGGAAAAATTTGCAGGCAGCTGCAAAAAAAGGAGAATATGTGACTTTCCCAGACTGAACTACAGAAACAACAATGGTAGAACATTGCAGTCAAGTCCACTTTGAAAAATGATTGTATAAGAGCATTGCAGTTGATGTGGAGTCCACTTTGAACGCGTCAGCGTACAACCCTAATATGTGACCACTTCTCAATGCGGGTTTTTGAATTTTCGATCGCCCATAACTTTTGATTGCCTGAACGGATTTCGACGCGTTATGGCGCAAATGAACCGCCTTCTTCTGGGGCATCGAACGCGCCATAACGCGTTTCCTTGTTTGGCTGCAAGGGGGCGATACCTCCGAAAATGTTCCAATTTTGCGGCTTTTTTTCATGTTCTCTGCCAGGTTTTTGGAGCGCCGCTCGCGAACGCCAGGGCCTATCGCGATGAAACTTGGTGTGTGTAGCCGGCTAGTGATCGCAATGTTGCATGCCAAATGATTTGTGTGTACTTCGTACCGATCTCGAGATATTGCCGATTTTATCCGATTATCGATTGATTTTCTTGGAAATGGGCCACAAATTTTGTGCCCTATAGGCGCTTTAACGGTACATCGCAGCGCTTCGCTGTAAAGGAGAAAGTTGGTCGCCATAACATGACTTGTGTTACTTTCAACAATTGGACCAAATTGGACGCACCAAAATACCTCCCCCCATTATATCGATAACGGAAATTGGCGATATTTCGGTGTGGTTAGGTCGGATGGCCTAAAAATCAATACTAAAGTTGATCGCCCTTTGATGTAGAACATTTTATTCCTTGAAGTCAACACGATCCGACGCACCAAAATATTTTCACTTTCGGGATAATCGATAAATATCGATATGGGTAGGTTGGATCACTTTGGCCAAAACACAAAAGTTGACCGCCTGCACGTGCAGATCATTTTGATTCTTTACACCGCTATGCTCCGACGAACCAATATGGCACTACAGATGTGCACGCACGCACGCACACCAACAAATGGGCTGCTTCGCAAGAAACTTGATGTGGGTAGGTCCGATCACTTTGGCAAAAACACAAAAGTTGACCGCCTTGTCATGGTGATCATTTCCATACTTTACATCACTATGCTCTGACACAGCAATATAGCACAACTGCATGTGCATGCGCGCATGTACCTACATATGTCTGCTAGGCTGTTGGTAGTTTGCTTTTACTTCAATTTTGCCTTGTTCGATTCAGTCACAGGTACATTGTGCGTGAACCTACGTCAGTGAATGTGTGTGTGCGTACGTGCGTGCGTGCGTGCGTGCGAGCGTGCGTGCGTGCGAGCGAGCGTGCGTTCGTGCGCGCGTGCATGCTTGCGTGCATTGAATTACAGAAACCCCCTCATCTTTCGAAAAAACACTGAATTAAGGAAAAATTTGCAGGTGGCTGCAAAAAAAGGTGAATATGTGACGCTCTTGTGGTGAAGTCCAGTTTGAAAAGGAGTGGTATTAAGGCATACCCCACTGATTTCTGGCCACTTCCACATTGTAGCTGATCAACTTCAGTTTGAACAAACCATGTATAAAATCTAAACCTCATGCAGCAACACGTCACATATTTGGCGTTTGTTGTGTTCACCCGCAATGGAAATGTGCAGCGAAAATAATGGCAACTGGAACTGGTTGACATTTACATAGATTGAAATGCAAGAAATAAGCACATGCCCATGGAACCCCTATGCACACGTATGCGTGCGCGCGTGCACGCACGCACGCACGCACGCACGCACGCATGCAGCACACACACACATGCATTAGGGCACTACACAAATGGCTGGGGGCACAACACAAATGTTGGATGAATAGTTTGTCATTGGGTGGAATGTCACAAGGGAATGGAGTAGGATTGTAGTACATATTGTATGTCTCACCTACACATCAGCAACTGTACATCATCACCAATCCACATGTAACACATTTTAGCATGGGGCACCAATTGATTATGCAGGATATACTTTGGCAGTGTCAGGTTCACGCACTTCAGTTGCAAAGGCAATTACAAAGGCAAGTAATATTAAAAAGCCAGTTGTGAAGGGCCCTCTTGCAGAATTTGTTGAGCTTCAAAAGTTTCACATACAGAGGCTTATTTGAGCTGCATGTGCCCAAAATCATTTCAAAGCCTGTTTCATGTTTCAGTTATGGAGGTGTTTCTCATATGGAGGTTTTTACAGTCACTATATAATGCTCGCCAACCATTTGCCCTCAAGCTGTTTTACTTGCCGAGGTTTTTCACCTATGGAGGTTTTACTTATGGAGGTTCTACTGTAGATTGCAAGTTTTTTTGTGAGTTGCAACCCAGTGTGTGACTGACACATAAACCGAACCTGCGGGGCCGACGAAAGGGCGATAGCGACCCACACGAAGACGCTCGCTGCCATGCTTGCTCGCTTGCAACCGAAGAAACGAAAATGGCCGTTTGAAATGCTCGATTCGCTTTACGCCGCCATTTAAAAATGCTGTGGGAGACAGGTCTAGATTTCGGGATAGCACCACAGCACTTTGTCGCTGTGCTACTTCGGGTTCGCCGAAGTGGCAGTTGAAATTTGAATTTTGCTCGATGCGACCAGCATTTATTGACGCTTTCATTTTTTAACAGGTTGCACTTAAAGTGAACGGGTGTACGGTAACGTTCCAGTGCACATTGATGACAAAAGATGTTTTTGAACGCACGCTTTGCAGCACAACTTTGAAATTTGTTGTGACGTGTCTAGAGGCTTGGGTTACAAAACTGCATTGTCAAAAATGGAGAAAGTTACCAAAACAGCGCTATTTCACCATACTTTGCAGGCCAAAACACTAGCTCCGGCTGTTGCATATCTTTATGCACAAAAATGTTGACACAAATAATCTCATTTTGCCAAAATTGGATCATTTCATTCATTCAAACGTCTGTACCAGTAGAATGTCTGATTCTTTTGCCATACGGAAAAACTCCACAATGATAAGTTTAGCGCAACAACCAGATGAAACTATGTCAGTCACATATCATAGATGAAAGCATTAACACTGTTTAAACCCCATTTGGAACTTGGACCTGTGTAGACACTATTAACAGGGCAAACAACTTTTATGTATCTATCTCCATTCTTTCTTTAGGAGGGACCCCCCCCCCGCAAAGGGGGGGCTTAGGCTTAGGCTTAGACTTCCCCCCCTCGCCCAGACCCGGTTGCAGGTATGTTCGCAACGATCAAGCAACAAGCAAATCTGCGTCGGAACAGGGTTGCATACGATTGTGCCGTTCGTGGGGAGTCAGCCCCATCCCGGGGAGCTGCTCCAGGATCGGGCTGACTGGGTCTCATCTCATCTCCCACTAGGAGCGGTCGATTGTGACCAGAGAGAGGCCCCCCGCAATCATAGAAGCGGCCCACAGACAAATAAACAATCAAATTGTGCCGTTTGGGACGAGTAAAGCCGAATACATAGATAAATAAATTAATACAGGAAGTCCTGAATACGCATCAGTTCAGTGCGGTGCGGCCAGACAACTCCGTGTGTCTGCTGCTTTCTATTCCACTAGGAGTGCATGCGCTCGTTGAGAAAGGTCGCCTCTTGCGGTCTGTCACTGTCTACTCACTACCTGTGTAGGGCTGGAACGTTGCTTGGCTACACCACTCTACGGATTAGTAGTATATCGCCATCTCAGAACAAATTTTTCTATGAATAGGAAGACAGCGGCGTCTCTCCGATGACTTTGAGTTTTAGGTGGCACTGCACAGAACCAGAATCGGAAGGCCGTGCTCATCCTCGTAACATCCAGCCATCAGTGCTGCCAATTTCTTCACGGCGCCCTGCATGTCTCTTGCACGTCCTCTGCTAAAGAGCGCGCCCTCCCTCTCACTCGGCAAGCAACGCGGCGACAACACCACGCCCAACGCTTGTGCCTGATCTCCTGACGCTCGGATTCCGGCCTTCTTCAGTTGACGCGACGCGACGCTTGTCCAAATGCCAGCCTAGTTCTCACTCGAGTGCTCGACGTCGACGGAGCTGTTGAGCAGAGAAGGAGGAGGAGAACGTTTAGCAGTTTGTTTTGTCTGTCGCTCACCGACTGAGGCAGCTGCGCGAGCGCGCGTCGGCAGAGAACCGCTCGTCCTTGACGTCTCCTCCGGCTCCGTCCTTCCAATGGATGGCAGACGGCAGGCAAAACGGGAAATCCTTTGGGGGGGGTTCTCCGTTTTGGGGGTTCTCTCAGTTGCGCGTTGCGTTGCACGGGCGCACTCCCCCCCCCCCGATCCGCAACTTCTCATTCTCTTGCTCGGTCGTTGACGACTCGCTGACAATCAATCTTCCGCCGCGCCGCGCAGACGCCGCGCTGCAGACAAACAACTGCCGCGCACACCGCCCGCCACCTTATGCTGTCGTCACATCTGCGTCCATAACCTAACGGCATGGAATAAAGCATAGAATGCACTGCAACAAAATGCACAACTTGCACGTGGATAGGCTCTGCGCAATTTAAGCGATAAAGCTGCTCATGCCGACATTCAGTGGTCAGAAAACGGAACGCAAAGCCTGTCATTCAGCGTCGCACTACATTCGCGAACGCAGCCGCAGTTGCCACACAGGCCAAAATCAACATCGTTTCACTTTTGGAAAGGTTGGAGTCGGATGTGGTCGCGACGAGGATCATAGAAGGGTTGAACGCGTCGGGGCAGCCGTGGAAGTCGCAGTTGACGGTGGCGCCAACAACGCTGAGCTGTTCTTCTCGGCAGAAGTTGATCAAGTCTTCGGGATCGGAAACGTTGCGGTAGTAGTGCATGAAGCCTGAAAACTCATCGGCAAAGCAAAAAAAACGGTGGCGCAACAGGCAGAGAGGCCAGTAGCTCAGTGGTCGTTGTTTTGATTGGGGGGGGGGGAGGGAGTTCAAGTGCTGCTGATGCACATAAAGTACCTGTTACTATGACGGCAAGGGATGCGCGTTCTCAGTGCCTGGACGACGCGAAGGCTCATTGCTGCTTGTCAGGAGTTGGTGGCGCCCCAACAAAGCCTCTTGAAGGGCGAACAACGGCGAGTATTAATACTAGAGTATACTGGCGAGCCCCCTCCTTCCCTGATTGTTTCGGCCTTGAGCCGCTGGAGTGTCAAACAACGCCTTCTAGGGCCACAGACTAACAACTTTTTCAAAACTTGAACCGACCGCTCATGCCGAACTGCTCGCCCCAGGTGTTGCCGACGATCCAGTACTGCTGGCCCTGCGCGCTTTCTCCCCAGCCATACAGCAGCATGCTGTGGTAGTACAGGAACTGCGACTCAGCCGATCTCTTGTAGATCCCTGAAAGGAAGACAGCTGGTGGGGGAACGAGACGCTAGCGCGCGCACCACTGCTGTAGAGCTGCAAGTCCGTGTAGACGGCATAGTCGACCACCATCGTGCCCCTCGTCGCCAACTCGGTCATAATGAGTTGGTGCGTCGCTTCGTTAGACAGAGGCGCGCCATTTCTTCTGCACCCCAGCAGGTCATAGTACAGATGCACTAAAGTCAAAAGGGCTCCACCTGTTTCACCCAATTTCTCACCAAGTGGTTGGGACTGGGAGTGGGATTGTGATATAGTTGCGCTGCTATGCTGGTCAAAATTACTACTGTGAATCTCTCTGTGATGGTCACGCCATGCATTGATTCTGAGTGCTACATCCACGGAAATCGTAGCTTCAATTTAAATTGAATTTGATGCTTAAAAATTGGCAAGATACCTACCTACCTATGTACCAGTTGAGATAAATTGCTCGTATGCTCCAGAGTACTGTGTAGAGAATGGCACCTCGATATTTCTTGTCATTGTTGTTTGGCCTTGCACGAGGGTTAGTGCACTGGTCACTGCAGGTTGGCAGCGTTCTGAAGCAGTCGTAGTTCAAAGGACAGGGTGACCCACAGTCAGTGGGAACTATCATTGGTTGGCATTCATCCCTGTAACTGTAATCTTCTTTTGGCTTGAAAGTGTTGCTGCCACTTAGCACTCCATGCTCTCGGAAGTAGAGCAATGCTGGCATTGGTGCTCCACCAAAACAGCCATTCATGCTAAAAGTGGATGGGAAAGTAGGCCTCACTCACTCACGCGCTCGCTCGCTCGCTCCCTCCCTCACTCACTCACCCAAATGCACACTGGGAACAGCAAGTTGACAGATAGTGTGTTGAGAGACTAAACTGCTGTCTACCCCTTGTCCTGATGCAGAAGTGGTCCGAGACCATCTTTGTTGTCGCATGAGCCTGAACTCCACAGTTTTTTTAGTTATAGATTATGTTATGCAATTCTAAATTTTGATGTTGCAACTCACTATTTGAGTATATACAACAGCATCAAAAAATGGTCAGAGCTTTAATGTGTATTGTTGAAAAAATCGTTTCGAACCCTTACCAACCCAGCAGTTGCCACATGATCCCTGGTCAGTGACGCTGTTGATTTGCGGGCACTCATCACCCCACTGAGTAATAGCGCTAAACTGCCTTAGATTTGTCACTCTTGTTTCAGTGTCGCCTGTTTTAATCTTCACATGAGCTCTGAGCAACTGCAGCTTCTCGCACTGTGCCTCAGTGTTTGAAGATTCTTTTGCTCGTGCTGCTGAAAGGGGCGTCGCAAAGGGTGTTGGCGAAAGTATTTACCTACACTATGAGGAGCTGGACACCGTAAACCCTATGATAAGCTCAGCCCCTTCCAGCCAAGCCCATTCCCCATGAAGAAGTGAAGAAGGTGCCCCTCCCCCATTTCCTATAATAAGCGCCACCTGCTCAGAGGCCATTGATAATCGTCCCGCCCACGATGGAAAGGCCGCTTATTATGCTCGACCGATACGTTTGTACCGGGCTGTGTGTGTGTGTGTGTGCGTGCGTGCGTGCGTGTGTGCGTGCGTGCGTGCGTGCGTGCGTGCGTGCGTGCGTGCGTGCGTGCGTGCGCGCGCGCGCGCGCGCTCAAACAAGCGACCTAAACGGTTGTGCATTCGCATGGTGTAATTGCTGTAGCCCTCGGCAAGTAGCTCCCTCACGTGAGCTGGGGTGCCAGCAGGCGGTTGCTCGGATGGAAACCCCCTCTTATGGCAGCTGGGTTGTAGACGGCCTGCAAAGCGCACAAATCAGAGTGTCTCACAGACTCATTTCTATCTAAATTTAGATTTAAACTTATTGTTATTCAGATGTGTTTAAATTAGATTGTAAAGTGTATCGGGATTCTGAAATTCCGCCTTTGCTACGGTTCATCTGTTCGTTGCACATTGGCCGTGATGCGGCATCATTCTGCCAGGGATTCTGATAAAGCAAACGGCTGCTTTGACCTGTCAACTAACCCTCCAACTCTCGTTCTGGTTGATGTGCTGCACTTTTGCCTCCCAGTAGCGCCTCTGGTCCGCCGTGTGCACCATGCGCGACGCGGCATTGGCCACGTATACAATACGAATAACGCAGAAGCTGGCTGACAACAGCAGGGATGGGGAAAAATTCGACATTGTATGGAACACTCGACTTGTCGTGCAAATTTTAAGACCAATAAAGGCAATGACAAGACAATGAAGGATCGAACGCGGGAGCGCATGACGTGCATACCAAAAAGGTTTTAACGAGAACAAACGCTTGATTCTAATTTCTCCCGTGGTCTTGCCTTGTGCACGCTAATTGATTGTTCGAAATCCGTCTGCGACACTGTTCAATACGGAACGAAAAAACCCAACAATTCGCGCCATGGGCTCTTATTTTTCGCCCTCTCTACCCTGTGCGTCACTGGATAGGCCGTCAATGGAGTGGAGGCCTGGTTAATTCAGCCAAAGAATTGCGCAGGAAGAATTGCCGAGCAAAGACAAGATTCGTGACTTAAACCTTTTAATTACCTAAACCGTTCTATGTGCAAATCACTTTCCGTAGCAGCTAAGCGCTAGTAATTCTGATCTGTACATTGAAAAATTAGCACTTAAACTTGGAGGCAGAACTTGACACTTTTGACCAACGAATCGAAGCATAACGATGTTCTATGTAATTTTAGTTACCGTTATGCCGATATTTTAATAAAAATTCTCTGCGCTTAACTTGCGTTGAGTGCTGTGGGGCTCTTTACTACACATCAGCTCTATGCTAATGTGCATACCGTATGCAATGTAGGTAGGCGTTTGTGGATAACAACAACAACAACAACAGCAAATGGTAGTGCCATACATACCGCATATCCGCCAAAGAGCGCCCCCAGTAAATCATAAACCACAGAAGAGTCGGCTTGAAAAATACATTAAGGAAAATTTTGCAGGCAGCTGCAAAAAAGGAGAATATGTGACTTTCCCAGACTGAACTACAGAAACAACAATGGTAGAACATTGCAGTCAAGTCCACTTTGAAAAATGATTGTATAAGAGCATTGCAGTTGATGTGGAGTCCACTTTGAAAAATGATTGTATAAGAGCATTCAACGATATGAACCATCGATTTGCCTGTCACATATTCGGCGTTTTTACCACTCGCTGCATAATGACAGACTGCACAAAGTACAGTGGTGTGGGACTTACGCATAACAGAGATAACCATAGTGCATATGCACAGAAATGCACACACTCACATGCTCGCGCGTGCATGGACGCACGCACGTACCTGAATGCACAAACGCATGCACGCACGCACGCGCCCCCCACAGACACGGAAATACATATGACGATTGAACGAATCGATAATTTTGAATTTACCACACTTATGGAATCTCCTAATTGTTCTGTTCTGCAAACACGTGTGCAGTCGGGATCGCTGTATGGAATGGACAGTATCACACTGCTAGAAGTTCGTTGTGCTAACGCCATCTGTAATCTAGAGCAGTGATGGCACAAGAAAGTACATTGAAAGGGCATCACTTGATCTTGTGGCTCCATCAAGAATCGATCCCAGAACCATGTGCGCAAGAGGCAGATTCTCCACCATTAGCTACTTGGTGCGTGCCTGCGTGTATGCGTGCCGTTTTCTGAAATAAAATAGCTCGCGATAAAAACGCCGAATATGTGATAGGCAAATCGATGGTTCATATCGTTGAATGCTCTTATACAATCATTTTTCAAAGTGGACTCCACATCAACTGTAATGCTCTTATACAATCATTTTTCAAAGTGGACTTGACTGCAATGTACCATTGTTGTTTCTGTAGTTCAGTCTGGGAAAGTCACATATTCTCCTTTTTTGCAGCTGCCTGCAAAATTTTCCTTAATACAGTGGTTTTTCCTAATTCCTGATACAGTGGTTCCAGTACGTGCGTGCGTGCATGCATGCATGCTTGTGCACGCACGCGCAGCGAGTGGCGTGTGACGCGCTCATTACCCCAAGCCTGACCACTAGGATGCGAAAGTGAGTGCATGCGAGAGTGCGGGCGTGCGTGCGATGGTGTGTGCGTGCGTGCAAGAGTGCGGACGTGCGTCAGTGCGCGCGTGCGTTGGTGCGTGCGTGCGTGCGTTCGTCGGTGCGTGCGTGCGTGCGAGAGTGCCTGCATGCAAGAGTGCGGGCGTGCGTTGGTGTGTGTGTGTGTACGTGCGTGCGTGCGTGCGTGCGTTCGTGCGTGCGTGCCTGACCGCGTGCGTGCGACAGTGCGTGCGTGCGTGCGTGCGTGCGTGCGTGCGTGCGTTGGTGTGTGTGTGCGTGCGTGCGTGCGTGCGAGAGTGCCTGCATGCAAGAGTGCGTGCGTGCGTTGGTGTGTGTGTGTGTACGTGCGTGCGTGCGTGCGTGCGTGCGTGCGAGAGTGCCTGCATGCGAGAGTGCGTGCGTGCGTGCGTGAGTTGGTGTGTGTGTGCGTGCGTGCGTGCGTGCGAGAGTGCCTGCATGCAAGAGTGCGTGCGTGCGTTGGTGTGTGTGTGTGTACGTGCGTGCGTGCGTGCGTGCGTGCGTGCGTGCGAGAGTGCCTGCATGCGAGAGTGCGGGCGTGCGTGCGATGGTGCGTGCGTGCGTGCGACAGTGCCTGCATGCGAGAGTGCGTGCGTGCGTGCGCGCGTTGGTGTGTGTGTGCGTGCGTGCGTGCGTGCGAGAGTGCCTGCATGCAAGAGTGCGTGCGTGCGTTGGTGTGTGTGTGTGTACGTGCGTGCGTGCGTGCGTGCGTGCGTGCGTGCGTGCGTGCGTGCGTGCGTGCGTGCGTGCGTGCGTGCGTGCGTGCGTGCGAGAGTGCCTGCATGCGAGAGTGCGTGCGTGCGTGCATGCATTGGTGTGTGCGTGCGTGCGTGCGAGAGTGCGGACGTGCGCGCGTGCGTACGTGCATGCGTGCGTGCGTGCGTGCGTACGCGCATGCATGCATGCGCGCCTTGTGAGGTTGCACATGAGAGTGCACATCCCAAAAGCACTTGATGTTGACTGCTTTGATAAAGTCAGCCAAAAAATATTTTAACATCTGAAAAGAAAAACTTTAAAAAAAACTAAAAAAATGTAGGATGAGTCATGGGAACAACATGGGTGGAGAAGGAAAGAACACTGGGGTAACGCAGTATTGATTGGTGTTCAGGAGATGGCAGAGACGCCAGCGGGAGTCGAACCCGCGACCTCTCGATTTGTTGTCCAAGATGCAACATTACTAAGTGTTCCGGATCTCAAGATTGTGGGCATTTAGAAAGAATCCATTTGGGGGATTAATTTCTGATTGTATGCAGCATATGCTGCGCAAAGTTTCATACCGATTAGTTTAACAAAAAAAATATTAAAAAAAAAATAAAAATAAAATAATTTTTGGAAGGTTTGGGAGGTCATATCTCATTATCCCGTGATGAGACTTTTAAAGCATTAACTACCGATGACTCGCCTTGACGTATTGTTCACGAAAATCAAAAAAAAAAGGGGGTTTACATGGCTTTTTTTGGAGTTTTTCTCTTGTCGGAACTCTAAAAAAAATTCGGCTATGGCGACATGGACGTCGGAGCCGCAAAATTTGCTCAACGGGAAATACTACATGTGTGGGGGATCAACTTTCACCATTATAGTGAATCTCTGTGATGAGCGGTTGAGGCGCCTATAGCGAACAAAATTTTGGCCGAAAAAACGGCTATGTCCAAAAAATCGGTCAAAATCGGCCATAACTCAAGATTGGAAGCAACTAGGAGCAAATGCCTTGGAGGTAGAAATTGCCATCATAGACTGCGTATCCATGCCAAGTTTCAGCCCAGTCGCTCGCGGCGTTCGGGAGCGGCGGTCCAAAAAAGTGGCAGAGAACAAGAGAAAAAAAACCCGCGTTTCCACAACATTTTCGGAGGTATCGCACCCTTGCAGGCAAACACGAAAACGCGTTATGGCGCGTTCGATGCCCTAGAAGAAGGCGGTTCATTTGCGCCATAACGCGCCAAAATCCGTTCAGGCAATCAAAAGTTATAGGCGATCGAAAATTCAAAAAGCCGCATTGAGAAGTCGTCACATATTAGGGTTGTACGCTGAAGCGGCTGAGAAGAATCTCACACAGCTCACGCGACGTCAGACAGCGGCGTGTGTGTGTGGACGGAATTTCTAACGACAACAAGAAGACAGGATGTAAGCATAGGAAATGACGTTGGCGCAAAAAGATGGGGGTTGCGGACAGCTCAGGCGTGCGTGCCTGTGATTGATTGCACTAACTGTCTTTTTTTTAGAAATGGCGATTATTCTTTCTGCCCCTTAATATTCCAGCTTTTGCTCCCAGAAACACGCGTCTTGCCCCCTATTCTTGACATCCACTTTCGGCCCCCTAAAAATTACCGCTTTCGCCCTCTAATGTCTGCTCGTCCCTGTCCGCATACGTATGGTTACATTTCTAAGCTCCGTCGAACGAACGACCGTCTCCACTTGCTCGACTACTGCAGTACAGAGCCTGACGTGTTTCCGTTGAGGTAGGTACACCGGTCACTGGCTCTGGAGTATTGACTTTGCCCATGAGAACATGGATCGTGAGCTACATTGTTGAGTCGACGACGGGGCGAACGGGTTATCTCCCGGCAGTTGCCGGACTGATGTGCTCTGTGAATACGTCGATTGCGCTCTTGAGACTCGCCAGACGATGACGTTGCTCAGTAGTTGTCGCAACCACACGCTTCTCGTGTCAACTACACAGTTTCGGTTGCCAATGACATCTTTTTCTCTCTATTAATAAGGTTCTTTTCTAAACCAAATGTGATTATAAAGCGTCCAACGCAACTAAAGTAACGCGCTCAATTCCCAAAAATTCTAAGACCAATCGACACAAAAAAGGATCGCCTATTTATATACGTGGCATAGACAATGCACCGGTATTCCCACAGGGTAGTATGCGAAGAAACACGATAACTTCTAAATTCTACACCTTAGAAATTCATAAATTTTCATATTCGAATTGGCAGCGATGTCTGTTCAAATTCAAATCCCTAGGGGGCGTTGATGATGCGCAGCGTGTTCGTGTAGCCGGCGCCTAAAGGAGAGAGAGTAATTAAATAATCAAATTATATTCATTCAAATCGATCAAAAAGCGGAAGTGCCGCGAGTACAAAACGCGCGCGTTTGTACATTGGCAACATGACTGTAGTGGGCTTCAGGCTTAGTTTTATAGGCAGACACACAGCTTTTATAGGCGAACGGACCAATTTGCAAACAGAAAACGCATTTTGAGGTGACGCAAGAAGGCTGAACTTTCAACAGCAGAATATATGTTTCCCTTGCGGCAAAATTCTCGCGAAGTTCAAATTTTCGCCAATTTTCAATTTGGCGCGAAATTCAAATTTTCACAAAAAAAAATTCCCCCCAGTCCGCAACCATTTGACAGCACGCACGCACGCACGCACCCTGACGCCAGCCGGTAACGACAATGAGGTAGTCGTTGGTACCGATGAAGCCACGCGCCTTGCCCACCTAAAAAACAGAATTATCGATTAACCGACTCTCACGCTCGCACACAAATCGCAAAAAAATCAGCCAGCAACAATGTTGTTGTTGGATTATGGGCAACGCTAGGAGGCCGTCAATGGTCCATAGAGCATACCCATCTCCCTGACTCTTTCCCGTCTAGAGCCGCAGAGTTAGCCCAAGACATTCGGAAGAACGCCATCTGTAATCTAGGGCAGCGACCGCACGAAAAACTCCATCAAAAGTCCTCGATCCAGTGGATCCATCAAGAATCGAACCCGGAACCGGGCGCGCAAGAGGCCGATTCTCTACCACTAGGCCATACGCTGCCCAAACCACCAACAAAGTCGTCCTCACCTCAATACCGTAGTTGATGCGCCGGTCGACGTCAACAGACCAGTCCAAATCCGTGTCCGCTAAAATGACCGCCATTAATATGCAAATTTGCGTCAAATTTGCATTTTCGGCAAAAAAAGCTTGTGCTACGCTGCTTCACTGGCGTTATTATGCGGCGTGACCAGCCACCAGTGTCGCCCAAGCTGCCCGCTCCCAAGGACTGGACGCACACACGAACGGGCACGTACAAACCGCCACCCCTAACTCTCTAGACATAAGACTCTCAGCGTCCAGCAAAACAAATTCCAACACCGAGATATTCTT
>JASAMY010001526.1:0-17219 GCA_030248085.1 Paralinhomoeus sp. GSCO2_6 | reverse complement strand
AACTCACCAACGTGCAGAACCCGTAGGTGAAAGGCAGGTTCATGACGCTCGTGTTGGAGATGTGCGTAATGGCCAACGTGTCTGCGGGATTGTCGCTAAAAAATGCGAGTATGGGGATTTTTTTTTGGTGACGTTGGCGACGCAAAAAGAAAACTCACTCCAAGCCGGCGTTGTAAGAGGAAACAAAGTAGGGGCTGGACAGGTGCCGACGAATCTTCGCGGCAGGCGTCAACTTTAGCGTTGACCGGCGCTCCAGCCGCTGGATGGTGGAGCCGAAGCAAGCGTTGGATATGTTCTTCATGGTGTCCCCTTTCAGGTTGTCTCCCAACAGATCGGCCCTTACGCGTCGCTCCACGATGTCTTCCAGAACGGCCTTGGTGGGGGCGGCCAACTTGCACTGGTACACAAAGCGGATTTTTGTAAAAGTACCAGCTCGCCCGGGAACATATCCAGTACGTAGTCCCTCACGTTCTCTGTGGTAAGAAATCCTGTAGCGACGACGGCCAACGTACCCTCTCGCCCAATTCGACTAGTCGACTGTGAGTCCCCTCACCTGAGTGTATAAATGACGTGATGAGGTTGCGTCTAGCAGAAAAGCCGAGGTTCCAGCACTCCAAATACCGTTTCATGTAGTCGCACAGGTGCGACCGTTTGATTTCGATGCTGCGAAAGAATGGTGGAAATTCTGAGTACTTTTCCCAATACTCTTCTTTAATGCGCATGTCGACGTCAACAAGACCTGAAAAGGGGAGCTTTGTCGTGGTCGTTTTTGAGGCGCAGTCGCCGACAGTGCAAGCATGAGAGTCGACTCACCGTCACTCGCCCGTCCAGAATGGCCTGAAGCATTTCTTCTTGCGTCGCAACGTCCGACACCTTGTCGAGGCCCATGTCGAACTGCTTCATGTAGTTGACGATGGCGAGTCGCCGCCCGCCTTGCGCCAACGCCAATTGCATGACCACTCCACGATCAGACGGCCGCCCATTCTATCCGGCATACTCGCTCTCGCTCGTCCGACTCTTCTTGCCTCTTGCCGACGCTAGTAAGGCCGTCGTTGTCAGCCGAGCGGGCCAGCGAGCCGCCGACCTGTGCTTCGGACAGTAGCCATGCGAGGTGCGAGCGCCGCATTCGTTGAATTCCTGCAAACGCGCCCCGCCGGCCGCATCAAGAGGGTTGCGCCACCGCCGTCTAGGTCACCAGTCCAATGGGCTGCTGGGCGTCGCCATGGGCGACGTAGCCATCGAGGTAGACACGCTTGCCGCTTTGCTCGTCGACGGCATCTTTTCGCCCGTGTTCGCAGCCGTGCGCACAAAGACGCCGCCCAGCTGTACGTCTGCCGCGAAGTTGAGCCACTCTAGTGCTTCGGCCGTTTGCTTCTTGTTCGCAAAGTACCTATAAATGGCGCAGGGAAGACGAGGAGCTCCACGGGCTAGCTAGACCGCTTATCGACTCGCCTGGGGCAGAAGTCATCACTCGCGTGTCTGTACATGCCATAGCCGACCGGCATGGGATCGCCTTGCGACGAAGTGTACAAAGTTGGGGAGGCTGTTAACCCCTTTTTTTTCTTTGTGTGTATGTTAAGCCACGCATCTTATATGGTCAAAATAAGTGGTAGGTACATTTACATCGCGCACACCCCACAGCTGCCCATATCAGTTTCTTTTTCCGCAACTATTTTTTAGATGGGGAGGTGACCAAAGCCATTGATAAATTGGTAGTTTTGACTGCAAAATTTGATTTACCGTTGTCCGCGATTTCGAGGTTAAAAAGACGCATAGATCTCCCCCTCCCCTCCAACAGCGCCCTGGGTAAGGAGGGGTTGAAAAAGAATAGTGCTCCTGGTGCAGTATTTGAAGGATTTACGGCACCGTAAAACCTATATTTACCCCCCCCCCCAATAATTATACACCCTCCTAAGACCACTCTGAGTTTATAAGCCTCCCCCCCCCCTATACTCAGACCCCTCCCTAAATGATCCATCATCTCAAAGGCAAATATTTCTATGTCCGGGTGTATGTATGGTCGCGTTTGTGTATGTATGTACATATATGTGCATGTCAGACTGTGCGAGAATAAGTTAGAGTGCACTTGACTATGTGTTTTTCTTTCCTTTTTTTGGGTTTTGCAGCCGCCCCTGTTGGCGTCGTATGCTGTGATGCAGCGGACGACTTTAGCGGCGCTGCCGTATACATGCTCCTTGATGAGGCTCTCGCCCACCGTCGTCGAGCGCCGCATGACGCCGCAGAAACCGCCGTGAATGTCTGAAGGTTTGCGGCGGCGACTATTCGATATGAAAGACAAAAAGTACGGAACTCGCCCTTTTTCAACATTTCATACAGCGCTTGATCTGGTACTAGGCAGACGTCGGCGCCCGAGCCAGTCGACTTCTGTCGACTCATTACATAGTCTGAAGCGCTTCGCGACGTCTCGTCGAACATGCGCCGACGACTGGTGGTGGCTTCTTACGCGTAGCGAAGCTGCTGAGGGTGTCGTGCACGTGAAAGGCGAGCGGCGAGTCGAACTCAACGGCGAACTCCTTGGCCATCAGCTGCAGCGCCTTGGCCAAGCCCTCCACGTCAAACCTGAGCGGAAGACAAGTGGGCTCGGGGCGCGCGACAAACGAGAACCAAAAGAGTCGGCTCACCTTCCATAATACCTGCTCAAATCGCGCAGACTCTGCAGATTGTGTCGTTCCCACTTGTTGCGCAGCTGCCTCAGAAGCGTCTCGCCAGCAGCCGGCCTCTCGCCCTGTCGACCGTCCAGTTCCCACTGTTTTAGGTCCGAGTCTAGAAAGCCGACGCCGTCGCCCAGCTTGTTGTCGAAGTCGGCCGTCGTGAGCGTCTCCAGGGGGCGCGAGAGGTCGGCTAGGCACTTCACGGCTCCGTGAGGGAAGATCTCTTTGCCAGAAACGCCGTCCTGCTTGAAGGCCTTCAGAAATTTCTTGAGAGATATCCTTC
Source organism: Paralinhomoeus sp. GSCO2_6 (assembly GCA_030248085.1). Taxonomy (NCBI): domain Eukaryota; kingdom Metazoa; phylum Nematoda; class Chromadorea; order Monhysterida; family Linhomoeidae; genus Paralinhomoeus; species Paralinhomoeus sp. GSCO2_6. The sequence goes on along the minus strand of JASAMY010001526.1, from coordinate 14,264 downwards.
CGGGGCAATAACTGAGAGCGTCGATCATGCGCGTTCTGTCGCTGTTGATCGAGAGCACGTTTCCGGCCTTCACGTTGATACGGGGAAACAGGGTCGAGCCCTCGGCCTCTTTGAGTGCCTTGCCGAAGCCGCGACCCAGAAGCAGGTGCGCGTCGTAGCCTCGGTGATTGAAGCCGAACACTAGCAGCTTGTTGACGTAGGCGTCCAGTGCCTTCTCGCAAGCTTCCAGCCGTCGAGTCTCGAATGAGTTGGCGGCGACACTCGGCTTCGCCTTCAGTCTGGCTATTCTGTCGTAGTAGACGGTCATGGCGTCAACCTTGATCTCTCTCGCCCTGTCGGACAGGCGCAACAGGAGGGCCGCGAACTCCTCTAGCAGGGTCTGGGTGGAGGGCCTCTGCTCTGTGCGCTCCAAAAAGTGCAATTCCGGTGGAGCTCCTTGGGACTCTACAAAGCAGACGGCAATTAGGTAGAGCTGATGAAAGTCGGAAGTGAACGTGTGCTCCGACAAGCGGTTCCAGGTGCCCTTGTTGAACGTCTCCGTGTCGTAGGTGCACAAGGCTAGGCTGTTAAAGTCTTCCAGCCGGACGGGTCCCACGCCAGCCTCCTCCAACTTCTCTGGCAAGTGCTGGCGACACTTGTAGCGCTTGGGCACCGTCGGACAGCGAATCCGGTGCGCTTTGGCTAGCAGCGTGTCCATGGGTACCCGTCCACGCCACTTTTTGAATCGGCAATACTTTCTTCTGTGTCTGTCGCGAGACGACATCCAGTCGAATATGTGGTTGCAGTAGGGGCACGGATATTGAAGGCGATGAGGGTCGCGAAAACGCCCGTTGGAATTCGTGAGCAGAAATTCTGACGTCGTCTGGTCAAAAAGGATGCAGGCCACTTCGAAGATGGGGCGTCCGGAGGCGGATGGCACCGCCTGGGAAATACCATTGTAGGCGGAGTCGTAGGCCATGACGACGAAGTCGACGCCCGTGACTTGTGTTACTAGGGCAAAGTAACGGCGAAAAGCTTCTGGCCGGTCCACGCGAAGCGGTTCCGTCCCGCGGCGCCTCATCTCCGCGACAAAACTCAGAGCCAGGCGCGTTATGGAAGCTTTAGTTGGGGGATTGCCGCCGTCCTCGGCTCTCCCTCTCCTGAGAACGTCATGCGCCAAGCAGAAAAGCAGCGTCTCCTCCGCCGGTCGATCCGAGAATGTAGATGTGTACGAGGAACGCCTGACCGCTGTAACGCGAGCGCTGTGTGGGCGCATGAAGACCGCACGACTACACATTCACAGTATATACATAGAAAACATTGTATGTACATACAATGCACAGCATCTCGTACTGTCGTGTACCTACACTCGCCACACCACTATATTTTTGCCCATAAAAGGCACATGGCATAACATACCTTTGGGGCACTATTGGAGGGGGGGGCACTGTACTTTCAACCTTTCCATACCCGGGAGGCACTATTGAAAGGGGGGGGCACTATTGGAGCGGGGCTTCTATACTTTCAGCCTAAAATTTTTGAGTGGTAATGCCAATGCTATTTTGGCTGTCAAAACTGCCAATTTTTTGGGGTGGTTTGATATCTTTTTTGTACATTTAATGGTTGATTTACCATTAATAGTTCCTGAAACGTGTGTTATTGGTTAGTAGTAGTAGTGTGTATACACAATATAAATGTAGGTACCTTCCACTATATTTTTGCCCATAAAAGGCACATGGCATAACATACCCCTTACGGCCGGGGGGGGGGGGGCACTATTGGAGGGGGCTGTACTGTCAACCTTGCCATACCTGGGCGGCGCTATTGGAGAGGGGGGTCACTGTTCAAAAGGGCTTCTATTGGAGGACTTACGGTAATTACAATGATTGCAGCTATGTTGTATCTATTACCAGGCGCAGTGTTGCGAGCTATGCGCGGCATTACTGCATCGCAGTGCAGTGTACGGCGGAACAGAAAAAGTGCCCAACCGGCCATCCAGCTCTTTAATGTCGTTTCCCTTGACGGATGCTTGCAGAGTGATCTTTCGTGTCTGTATCTGTTCTGTTTCTTGGTAAAACTCTTGCCGCAGAAACGGCAGTTGAGCAGGCCATAGAGGGAGCTTCGGAAGCGCTCGACGTCCAGAATGCGATAGAATCGACGACGGGCGGCCAGCAAGCGCAGCGCCCCCTCTGCTCGGAAGGAGACAGATCGTTGAACCGTCAGTTCTGCTCCCCCGACGCCATCGAGAGCGTCTCGCCAGTAAAACACCTCGACGGGACAGCCCGCCGCCTCGGCGACCGAGTTCAGGTCGGCGTCGTCCAGCGGCCCCCTCAGAGACTCACGAACGATACGGGCCCCAAACTTGATCAAGGTGGGCGTGGTCCGAACCGGCTTCTTTTTGGCTGCTTTATGCGCGCCGATGCAGAGCATCAGAGAATGCGACGATGAGTCCAGTTGTTCGTTTGCAAAGTTTTGGCCATCGAGGCGTTGCACCGACCTCCACTTGATCACGTCTGAAAAACACACCGATTTATTGTATCATATACACATCAACTTCGATAGCGGCAAAACCATAAAAAGACCATTCGCTACCATCAGCGGTGTAAAAATCTTCAGCGGCATAGCGTATGTCAACCGGATTAATGTCACGAATCGAGGAGTGTAACTCGCGAGCGCTTTTGTACATCTGGTTCCTAAAGATGGTGTTAGCAGAGGCAGCGAACAGTCGATACTCCTGAGTTCGATGATTGAACAGAAAATACGACGCTCGCATGATCAAGCGGTACCATGACGCGAGCGAAATGTGCGCGCCCGCATAGTCAGCCATCTCGAGGAGATCCGCTTCGTCGACAAATCCGCTGCGCACGCGGTAGGAGAAAGACATGCGCTGCGCGCCGCGAAAGTACACGTCGGAGCGGAGAAAATTGCGCCACCGATGGTGCAACGCGTTTAACACTCGTTTTCGGCTCCGTGCTCGCACACCTTCTAGACGAAGATCTCGGCGAAGCGGCGGCCAATTGGTGGCATCGGTCGGGTCGTCATCGTCGTCGTCGTCGTCGTCTTCGTCGTCGTCATCTTCTTCGGCAGCGGCGTCGGGCGCTGGCGAAATTCGGTCATCGTCAGCGTCGTCGGCGGCCAGCTGAGCTCGAGCGGACGGGCCTGGCAACGTGGCAACTTGGGGCGATGCGGTGACTTGGGGCGACAGCCGAGGGGGTGGCGACAGCGAGTCGGCCTAAAGTTGAGCGAGACGAAAATCAAAACCAAAAAGTAGAAACCCAATCAAAACTAGATCAAACCCCTGCCTCTGTGACGTGTAGCAGACGATGGTGAGGCTGTGTCAGTTGTTGCGACGAAGGCCCTGGTGAGAATTGAATGGACTCGCGCCGATGCCGACGAGGCGCAGAAACAGAGAATGAAGACGTGACTCGACGACGACGCCGCGACGTCTTCGACTGGCCAGATTGCGAGCTCGGCGTTGGCGATGGGCGTCTGCGGCGGCTCGAGGTGGAGACTGACATTGGCGGCGGACGTCGCTGGCGAGACGGCGCCCGAGGCCACGCGTGGCTGGCGGCCGTGACAGGCGTTGGCGAACGCGACAATGGACGTCGATGGCGAGACGGTGGCCGAAGACGCGCGCGACTGGCGGCAGTGGCTGGCGTTGGCGGTTGGCGTCGAGAGCTGGACGACATGGGCGAGAGTCTGTGGCTCGAGGCGGCAACGATGGGCGTTGGAGACGGGCGTCGACGGCGAGGCGGTGACGACAATCGATGACGTGGCGTTGTTGGTCCATGTCGAACGGACGGCGATGATGGAGGCGAGCGGCGACGCGCTGACGGCGATTTCCGACTCGATCGGTGAGGACGCCCCTAAACATAAAAGGAAAACCTAGCGCTTAAATTCAATGCGTCATGTTGCGTTGCATCTTTGTTTGCTGCACATATTTCAGTCTGCCTACGTTGGTGGTCGTGGTCGAGCGATGAGGCAGAGAGGCTCCTGGAGGCGGCGCTGGTGGGCGTCTCCGTTTGCGCTGAACGATTACAAAATAAATTCAAACCCAGTCCCTTTTTTTCAAACCAAAACTAAAATCTTATAAAAACCGAAATTGTGTAGTCGTGCTTGCACTTGTAAAATGGTCCAACGCAGCGGATTTTCGGGCGAGTAGTGGAGTAACGGGTTGGAGAGTCACTGGAGGAGGAGGACGACGGCGACGCCGACGCCATGCCGGTGAGTGCGGTATACCGTGGTCTGGGGATTTGGGCAAGACTGACCAAAACAGAACGCAAGAGTATAGTATCAAGAGAGCTTTGTCGGCTTCAAAGCAAGTGGCGAGAGAATTTTTGGCGGCTAATAGATAGAACGCAGGACCTGGCAAGCTTTCTACCTACTCGAAGATTAATCGACTCTGCTGTAGCCTTCCCTTACTAGGGGCGCTTCCCAGTCCAAACTGGCGCCGCTCGCTTCCGCTCCGCATTTGGCGCCAGAGAGGAGAGAGAAAGGAGGGTGGCTTTCTGCAAACGATAAATTAGTTCCTTTTTGGAGAGCGCCACCCGCCGAGCGGCTGTTGCTAGTGCGTTGGCGTCGTCCACGACACGGGAAAGCAAGTACGTGGGAGAGGGGGCCTATAATCCAAACAACGCCGCTGGCCGTTAAAACGATTTACACGCAGTCACACCCAAAGCCGCCATCACCTGCTTCTTTCCAGCGTTTTTTGCACTCGCCCATTCCGTCCTGTTCGAGAAAAAACATGTTTCTGCGCGCCAACCGCACCGACATCGTACCGATGGTGCGGCGGAGGTCGGCTACTCTCTGCACTGGGAATGTAACAAGGCGTGGTAAGCGATTTCACAATATCGCGGCACCGAGTGGCGCACCTCGTCTATAAATGCTAAGGTCGTGCGAGTCGACTCTGCGGAGCGAGTGCTCCTGAGGCCGAGGAGGCCGGTCGACGATGAAGACGGTCAATGAGTCGACTTCGACAGCAGGCTGAACAGCGCCGGACGCGCCGTCCGCGATAGCTGGGTTGAGGCGCAACAAGGCGGCCTCTTCAAGAGGGTCGTCGTGCTCATGCCAGGAGAAGAAAGGTCGAGAGTCGCGCTGCTGGACGAGGCGACCGTGCTGTTCGCCCCCAGCGCGGACTTGGTGCCCATGCCGGCAGGCTTCTGCGCTGTCGGTGTCCAGGGCATCGACGCGAGCACCAACTGGCCGCAGTGCTTGCCCACCTCAAAAAGGCCATGCCGCCCGGCAAGAGAGTGGCATTCCAGTCCACGAACAGGTCGTTCGTCCCCAAGGGCTACAGGTCGGGCATCTGCTTTCCAAAGGAGAGTGACGGCCTTAGCAGACTTTGGACTTTGAACAAGGACGATGGCACAAAAGAAATGTGCATTCGATCGGCTGTCGAAACGATTCAAGGCGTGTAGTGAAGCGCTCGCTGCTCCGCGGCTGACGTTGCGTTGAGCGCTGTTGTTTTCTTTCGGTCCTTTTGCTCGTGGCGCAAGAACCGCCATTTTGCATGAAAAACCGCCAAACTTTTGGTCTTTTGCAGCGCTCGTAGTTGGACTTGCTCGCGCCACTCCCAATCGCCGCGGCGAAGAGACGCGAGCGACGAGGTCGCAATCGAGCGCCTAGCAATTCGCACTGTCGAGTAGCGGCGTAGGGTGTACATTAGGCGCGCGTACGTACCTAGTTGTAGTTAACCCAAGGTTGGCGCCCCGAACCGCGGGCGGGCGCCACCGACTATGGTCGCTCCCAGTCGCGGCGCGACACGATTTTGGAGGGCGCGACGAACTCGGAAATTTTTTTTGATCTTTCGGGCATAGGGTAGACGCCTAAGTAATGCTTTTGGGGCGCAGAACGTCTAGGTAATGCTTTTGGGTTACGGTAGAACTCTAGGTAATGCTTTTGGCTTACGGTAGAACTCTAGGTAATGCTTTTTGGGAATGGCAGAACGTCTAGGTAATGCTTTGGGGTTACTGTAGAATATATCAAGGTAATGATATCTTGCTAAATTTTGTCTAGGTAATGCTTTTGGGGTTACGGTAGAATATCTAGGTAATCATTTTTTTCTTTCAGGATACTGTAGATATTTAGGGTCATCATGAGAACGGATTACGGTAAATATTTAGGTCATCCACACTACATACTACTACTTGCGGTTTCGTTTGTAGGCCGGAGATCTGACGACCACGAACGACGCAACGGACCCAACAAAGACAAGAATGCCACAGATCCATGCCAGTGTGCTCTTGGGACCATAGATCTGAACGAGTCGTAACCAACCGCAAGCCGAACCATTCAACCACAAATACTGTACATTATTGATCCTGCAATCGCCATCGTTATCTTAACATCTATAAATCGCGACGGTTGCGATGACCGGGCTCTAAGCACAGAAATTCCGTAGTAATCCCCTCCAATTGTGCCCCCCTATGAAGTCTAACAGTAGCAATGCAACAATGCTGACAGCAACAAGCAACAATGCAACAAGAGAGGTTGGAAGTATAGGGCCCAACCAAGGTTACGATGGTTTTTGGATAAGTACGCGAATGCACCTTGTGGACGTTTGTGGGAAACACCACTCCAATCATTCGATTGACGGCGATCACTAAGACTGCGAGCGTCTGCCACATGAATAGAGAACCTTGGACAACGGCCAAAACGTTGATATATAGGGGATCCGAGCACTTCTTGACGCACAACTCGGTGACATAGTGCTGGACACGAAACGTCGAGCCGACGGTTTGCAGACAGTCGCCAACAGCCGAGCAGACTGTTGCTCCGCTGGCAGCTGTATGCGCAAGGAAATTACTGTATGCGTGCGTGCGTGCGTGCGTGCGTGCGTGCGTGCGTGCGTGCGTGCGTGCGTGCGTGCGTGCGTGCGTGCGTGCGTGCGTGCGTGCGTGCGTGCGTGCGTGCGTGCGTGCGTGCGTGCGTGCGTGCGTGCGTGCGTGCGTGCGTGCGTGCGTGCGTGCGTGCGTGCGTGCGTGCGTGCGTGCGTGCGTGCGTGCGTGCGTGCGTGCGTGCGTGCGTGCGTGCGTGCGTGCGTGCGTGCGTGCGTGCGTGCGTGCGTGCGTGCGTGCGTGCGTGCGTGCGTGCGTGCGTGCGTGCGTGCGTGCGTGCGTGCGTGCGTGCGTGCGTGCGTGCGTGCGTGCGTGCGTGCGTGCGCATCTCTTCCGAAAACAGTCTGCTCGCCAAAAAGAGACACAGTCGAAAGAACGAGGTCTTGAACGGCGGCACGTTGCGCTTCCGCACCAAAATGACAACGAATAGTATTTTGTTGGTTGGATTTGGGGCGACGCTAGGAGGCCTGTCAATGGCCCATGTAGCCTACCCATCTCCATGACGCCTTCCCGTCTACAGCCGTATGATTAGCGGAAGACTTTCGGAAGAACGCCATCTGTAATCTAGGGCAGCGATGGCACGAGAAAATCCATGGAAAGGGAAGTCCTCGATCTAGTGGCGCCATCAAGAATCGAACCCAGGACCTTGCGCGCAAGAGGCCGGTTTTTTGCCACTAGGCCATGCCGCTGCAACGAATAGTAAGTAAAGCAGAAAAGACGGCACGGAGATAGCCAGCAGAACGAACTGGGTCGCTGACAGCACTTGTTCAAACCGTAGCATTATGCGATTCTCTGCTCCCTGCATAGCAAAACGACGCAAAAGTACTCATGTGAATGGGTACGCACAATATTGAGGATCCGAACGCCCCCTCCTCTGTAATGAACGCCTAGTGTGGAAGCGGTTGGGAAAAATGAACGCCCGGGGCGTTGGTTTGGGTATTTACGGTAATTTGAATTTGTTGCCTTTTTAAATTACTTTACTACTATGCTTCAGCAGGAATTGGACGTTGAGGAAGAACTCCAAGCCTGAGAGGCTTTTGTTCTCATGAACTGACTGACTACCGCGCCGCTGGAGGAGGCAGGGACAACGGACGTCATGCATTCGCGATTCCACTAATCCGCACGCCCAAAACGACGTCATGTGAAGCTCAGTTGAAGGAGAGTGGTAGCAGAGGGGCAGCAGGGTGCATATATGTAGCTGAATCATACAACAGCCATATAACAAGCAACTCTCCCAGGAGCTTATTATCAGTGCCGACTCCGCTTAGCAACAGCGATTGGGATTAAGGGAAAAACTGTAAGCTGCTGCAAAAGCCGATAGGTGCGTGCGTGCTTGCTTGCTACGCCACGACTTACGTGGAGTAATTTCATGTACAAATGCGTGGAACTACAGTGCAACATGTGGTCCGACCGAGCGCGCTTGCGCCTCCGAGAGTTCGCGTACACTAGACGGCTATAATAGCGGCGTTCGGCAACTCAGTAGCTAGCTAGCAACTACATAGAGAACGAAACGGGCCGGGAGATTCAGGCCCGGCCGGGCCCGGCCGGCCCGGCCCGCCCACCACCCAGGCCCGGCCCGGCCCAGCCCGCACCCCTCCCAAATTGTAGGCCCAAGCCCGGCCCGGCCCGGCCCGGCCCGGCCCGGCCCGAAATTTCGTGCAGTATAATTCCGTTGTGAGGCGGCTCATACAAACACGCATCACAACTGCCTCTTCACTATGAGGCAAAAAGACGATTTCGCGTTCCTGCTAAATAAATCAATCATCAACTAACGATGCAATCACAAATTCGACTGCATCTCTTGTTGAGCAACGCACACAGCACAGTGAAAACACTGCTAGACCCCGGATGGAACGTACCGTAGTGGCTCTGGCAAGCGATTCTGGTGAGATTCGCGTACGCACGCACGCACGCACGCACGCACGCGATCACGCACGCACGCACGAACGCGATCACGCACGCACGCACGAACGCACACACGCACACACACACGCACGCACGCACGCGGCTGTTTTGATGACCAACTCGAGTTTTATGAGTACGTAGCGGAGATCGCCTAGACGACACGGATAACAATTGTTGTTGCGAAAAACAGGCCGTTTGGGAGTAATTCGGAAACAAATTACCAAATGTTCGTGTTTAACGTAAAGATTACTGTAGGCTGCGCATTCAAATCGACTAGCTTTTTAAATTCTGCAAAAAATGGGGAATACCCGATCCATGTGAACCATGTGCACCATGTGAACCATATGCACCAAGCCTTCGTTATTTTGGTGCGATATTTTTCTCTCTTGTCTCTCCGTCTCGCATATCTCTAAACCCGGGGGAGGGGGATTATCGGGTGACCGAAGGCAACCGCCACTCTTATCTGTCTGTCAGTCCGTGCGCGTGCACGTGTACGTGCATGTTCGCGAGTGCATGTGCGTGCACGTGCATGTGCGCGAGTGCATGTGCGTGCACGTGCATGTGCGCGAGTGCATGTGCGTGCACGTGCGTGCGCGTGCGTGCACGTGCGTGTGCGTGCGTGCACGTGCGTGTGCGTGCGCGCGCACCTAAGCAAGCCTTATCCTAAGCAAGCCTAAAGCCTAAGCCTAAGCCTAAGCAAGCCTTCGTCTGCAGCGTAATTGGTCGTCGGCAACTGTGATAGCACACGAGAGCGGACACGCTAGCCAGCCGAGCAACGCGTCGGCACGTGCGTGCAACTTTTTTCCGACTCGTCGTCTCGTCGTCGTCAACATCAGTCTTAGCGCGCTGTCGCAGCTCTCCGTCTTCTGGCCAGCAGACCATGCCGGACATGACGACTACGTCGTCCCGGCAGCGTGGACAAGAACTGCCGACACGCCAGCCGACCGAGTAACACGAGCTGGCGGCTCGTCGTCACTCGTCAACGCGCACCTTGTCGACACCACCACCACACGCGATGGCACGCAACCAACGACAGCAGTTTGCAATTGCAAGGTACGGCTGGCAGGCCTTGGTTGTGCCAGTCGGTCGTCACAAGCCCGCCAGCAGCTGAGTAGCGCCGCCAGACCCCTCCCACATGCGGCGGTCTCCAGCAACTGATCCAGCCCAGAAGCCGACAGCCCACAGGCGGCAGTGGGCGACTGCTTCTTCTGATCCCTGGGCTACCCTAAGTCGTTTCGCTCGGTCATGGCTGACGTTGTGGTCGCGAACAACGCTGTCATTTACTACCTTAATAACTATTGAGTGTATCTATCGTTGCTGTGTGTATCGTGCCACACAAAAATTAAAACAGTAAAAACAAGATAAATAATATAAAGCTTAATAACATTGAATTGATATAAAGAACAGACGCAAACTTTTCAAATAAACAAAATTGATATCGTTTCTAAAAGTATTCGACGGAGAGACAGGAGAGAAAATGTCGCACCGAAATAACGGAGCTCTCGTTCACATGGTTCACATGGTGCACATGGTTCACATGGATCGGGTATTCCCAAAAAATGGCTTCAAAAAGTCGCTATTTTCTCAACCGAATGGCCGATTTCAAGGAGGGCAGCGCCCCTTTCCGGATGTCCGGCGAGCTGCTGCGCGCGAAAATGACCACAATCATCAGGGAGATCCTTCAGGTGCCTCTCACGAGGCAGAATTGCGACGGAGGTTTACTGAGAATTCGAATTTTCCCATTTAAATCACTTAAATTCAGGCGTGTACGTGGGCGTGGCCGGCATGGGCTACGCTCTGTGGTACGCGTCGACCAAAAAGGAGTTCGAACGGGAAAGGGAGGACTTGATGACGGAAGCGAGGCAACGGATCGAATACCATTTGTCTTGGACTAAAAAGGTACTGTTTCAAGCAAGTACGCGCGCACACGCACGCACGCAGGCACGCACGCACCTCATTTCAGGATATCCCTGCAGAGAAGGCGGGATATCTCTTGGGTAGCGGTGGTATTTTGGTGTCGGCTGCATTGCTGCATAACTCCATGGGGAATGTCTCAAAGTCGACCGAGTACGTGGAGGCTTATGCCAGATTAGCCGAAACGGTTATGCCGCAGGACTTCTTGCCGAATGGTTCAGATGAACTGTTCGTCGGCAGGGCCGGCTATCTTATGGGAGTGCTGAATCTCAGGTGAATTTAATCATTTTCAGATGGCATCTTCAGTGGCTTTTTTCGGTGTAGCAGGGCAGGGGGGACGCTGAAGACTTCGTTTGCAGTTTTCAGCTCGGTTAATCCAACTGAAATGATTGACTGGGTACTCGCGAAGTGCACAATTCAGCAGGCAACACACACCGCTTCTCTAGGTCGTGTCCCCACCTTGTTTTAAATTTAAACATTCATGTAAAAGCCCTGCTCGCCTCCTTCTCATACCTGTAGCCGGGTCTGGAAGTGTGGGGGGGGGGAGTAAATGACCAAATTCTGGTGGGGGGGGGGTGTCTGGAGCAAAAAGTGGGGCGTATCCAGCCATTTTTTGAGTTATACTGGTACTTTTTGGTCAAAAATGGGTATAAATAGGGTCTAAACAGTGTTATTTAGCTCTTTTATGGTCATATAACACTAAAAGCACTGAAATACACCAACATTTACTCACTTTTATCGTTTTAGACTGAGTGAAAATCCCTTTGGAAAATTCTGGGGGGGGGGGTTGGGGGGGGAGTTGGAAAAATTCTGCGGGGCCCCCAAACCCCCCCCCCCCCCCCCCCCCCCCCCCAGTTACAGGTATGCTGCCCCTTCTTGCTGCCTATTCCGCCTAATTCGGCCTTTAGGCAGAAGCTGCGTCAAGAGGTGTTGTCCGAGAGCGCGCTGACGGGGTTGTTGCGCTCGGTGCTCGAGTCGGGCAGGGCGCAGTCGAGGGCGATGCGGTCCCCCTTTTCCCTCCTCTACGCCTACCACGGCGACCACTACTGGGGCGCCGCCCACGGTCTCGCCTCCGTCCTACAGACGCTGCTCAGGTGTCCCTATGCGTGCGTGCGTGCGTGCGTGCGTGCGTGCGTGCGTGCGTGCGTGCGTGCGTGCGTGCGTGCGTGCGTAGGCGAACACGGAAACGGTGGTGCTGTAACCGCGTTGCTGTAACCGCATTGAGCGAGAGGAGGGAATTGGGTCCAATCCCAGTTACAGCTGGGGGGGGGGGGATTTGCGGCCATCGGTCGGCGGTACCCTCCTCTGCCCAGGTTGCTTTGGGAGTGTACGCGTGCGTCTCCCACTGCAGACGCTGCACACAAGCAATGAGCGTAGTGGCTCAGTGGTAATGCGTCGTGCTCGGCGCGCTCGTGGTCGGGGGTTCAACTCCCTTCTACTGAGGTCACTGAGTCACGAATCCCCTTGGGCAAGGGATGAATCGCTCTCATTGCCTCGGTGTAGGGCGGCTCCGGGGCTTCGGCCCGAAATCCGTGCCAGGTGGCGGCCCACCTTCCCTCGCGGGAGAAGAACGCCGTAGGTAGTGTTAGTGATACAGTGTTATTATGATGCATCGCCCCTTCGTACCCCGTGCGTTGGTTTACGGTCCCTGTACTGTGTCGGTGCTTGTATCAATAAAAACATTGATTTTTTTTTGAATGTCACATTTCAGCTTCCCCACGCAGCTGCGGAGCGTGGACGCGGACGCGTGGGAGGACGTGAAGGGCAGCGTGGACGCGCTGCTGTCCCTCCAGACGGAGGAGGGCGACTGGCCCGTCGCCCTCACCCACGCCGCCCAGCCCGAGCTCGTCCAGTGGTGCCACGGCACTCCAGGGCTCGTCTGGATGCTCGCCAGGGCCCACGCCGTCTATGGGGAACCCAAGTACCTGGAGGTGAGGACAGATTGTTTGTGTGTGCGTGCGTGCGTGCGTGCGTGGGTGCGTGCGTGTGTGTGTGTGTGCGTGTGTGTGTGTGTGTGTGTGTGTCTGTGTGCGTGTGTGTGTGTGTGTGTGTGGTGTGCCACCTCTATGGTCGCGGCGGGGGCCTCTCTCTGGTCACACATTATTGACCGCTGCTAGTGAGAGATGAGAGCCAGTCAGCCCGATCCTAGGGAGCTGGCTCCCCTCTCGGGCCGGAATTGTCACTGTACGGAGACGACGAACTGCCCGTGTGCGGACTCGCATGCCTGGGGGGGGGGTAGTCGCAGTGACCGTACACCTTGTTCTGAAGTTTTGCAACCTATAAACCTATAACCTATAAGGATTAATGGAAATGCGTGTTTTTGCGCCCTTGTTGTGTTTCGGAGCACGAACTGTAGAATGACGCTTTTTGCTCTATTTCGGTGTAAATTACAATTTTTCCATTCTAGACCCAACCCTGTGGTGGTCGCTCCCCTTCTCCTAAGGGCCATTTATCCACCCTCGGCCTGAACCTGTTACAGTTACGACTTGCGCCCCCAAGATAGGGTGTTGTGGTAGTGGTTGGTCCTAACCCTGGTCCTAACCGCATGGGTTGGCTCCACTGTCAACGTTTTGTCCGTCTCCCTTTCTCACAGGCTCTGCGTCTGGGCTGCGAGCTGGTCTGGCGACGCGGCCTACTCCGCAAGGGTCCCGGTCTGTGCCACGGCGTCGCCGGCAACGCCTACTCCTTTCTGGCGCTGGATTGGGCTTTGGGCAGCTCGGAGCCCCGCTCTCTGCACAGAGCCCACTCGTTCGCCGCCTACATGGACACGAGGGGCTTTCAGAGGGGCTCGAGGGTGCCCGACGCGCCCCTGAGCCTGTTCGAAGGCCTCGCGGGCACCCTCTGCCTCTACGCGGACCTGCTGGCCGCTGAGAATGGCCGTCCCGAGTTCCCACTACTGCCCCACGCTGTTGACTGAGTAAGACGAGATAGATGTGGTGCTGATGATACCTACAACTGGTACTGGCGGGGGGAGGGGTAGGAAATGGCCCCTTTCGTATGTGTCTGTATGTCCTCTTTCACCCTGTCTGAGTGTCAGAAAAGTGAGTGTTGTTGCTACTTTTTGCCATTAACTGCGGAAGTGGCGCTATTTAGAATCCGTTTTTGACCAATTTTTTCCATTCTCTCGTACGGTCTAACTCAAACCCCCCCCCCCTCACTTTTGGGTCTGGAAACTACCCACCTCTCTCTCTCCTCAAAGATATTTTTACCCGCACCCACCCTTACGTTGGGGGGGGGGGGGAGGAGGGGGTTTGCGCTCAAACAGTTGAGAGGAAGCTTCCTGGTCATACCTGTAACGGGGTCTGGAAGAGTGGGGGAGTATATGGGCGTATTCTGTGGGGGGGGGGGGTGTCTGGAGCAAAAAGTGGGGGGGTAGCTGGCCATTCTTTGAGTTACACTTGTACTTTTTGGTCAAAAATAGGTATAAATAGGGTCTAAACCGTGTTATTTAGCTGTTTTATGGTCATATAACACTGAAAACCACTGAAATACACCAACATTTACTCATCTTTATCGTTTTAGACAGAGTGAAAATTCCTAGGGAGAATTCTGGGGGTTGGGGGTGGTTGAAAATTCTGCGGGGCCCCCAACCCCCCCCCCCCCCAGTTACAGGTATGTTCCTGACCTCTG
>JASAMY010000042.1:0-17219 GCA_030248085.1 Paralinhomoeus sp. GSCO2_6 | reverse complement strand
CAAAGTTACTACCGTGAAACGTGAAACGTGGGAACGTGAAATTAGACGATAGACGGATTTCGGATAGACGAAATTTTGTGTTGGTTGACCAAGTGTGACTACTGTACGTTGCATTTGCTGGAACTTGCTTCATGGAAGCAATGTTTCTTTGACCGCAAATCTCTGGGAATCAGTAGAACGGGTTGCTGAGCTAATTATGCAGTTTAAACAAACGAACAAATGAAAAAGCCCAAAGAACGTTTTAAAACTAGTACTCGATTTTGATTTTTTTTTTTCAGTATAAATTCGTGCACGTGAAGGAGTGTACTAAAAACATCCCGATTGCCTAGAACACGATTAGCTTTTTTTGCAACAGTAACGTGAGCTTGCACAGTGCATCAAATCAGTCATAGAATGCGTGTGTCTACTCCTCCCAACACAAGCGATTGTACCCATCCGCACACTCTGCCACTACGAGAGGCGTGCGCGCTGTAGCGGCTGGACTGAATGGCAGAGAATTGGGTAAGAGCCATCGAATTGTCTCTCACATTGGCGGCGTTTTGAGGGCACTCAACGTAGGTATGACAAAGGCGTTTGCCACAAAGGCCAGCGGAACTTGAGCACGCACGCAGGCGCGCGCGCGCGCGCGCGCGGACGCACGCAGTAATGGCACTGCAAGCTCGCAAAAAACGCAAAAAGCAGAGACAGGCAGACAGATCTTTAGCTCATTTTGTTCTACCTTTTGTGCTCTTAATGAACTGTTTCTGAAATTTTAGAATGTTGTGGAAAGCCAGGCACGGTATTTTCTTATGGTAATTTTGCAGCTGTGTGCAACATTTTGTTTTCTACATTATTGTGAGGTGTTGAGCATCGCGGCTATACTCACATTCGTGACTGAATGTCGCACACGCGTGCGTGCGTCCTCTTAACGATACAACTGACAGCACTCTAACCATACTGCTATCTTTTTCCCTGCGCGGTGCGCACCTTCGCGTGGTGTTGGTAGACGGCGTCCGCGGGGTGGAAGCAGACGGTGCCGTACGCGTTCGTGGCCGTCGTGACGTCCGAGCTCGTTTCCTCCTGCCCCGCCTCGCCTTCGTGTCCGCTCGCAGGCGTGATTAGAGTGACTGGCCCCTGCGCCCGTCCCAGCTCCTTGGTTTCCTGAAGAGGACAGCTGTCGATTAGCATTGTAGCGTAAATCCTCTAAAGAGCTCCCCAAATGACCCTCCTCGCCAATGACCCCACGGCCCTTCCCTTCTACTGGGGGCGCGTTGAATGAGCGCCCTCCTGGGCGCTCGTATCAAAAGAAAAGCAGTTCGCGACCAATTTCGAGTTGGACGGATTAAATCTTTGCTCGCTCGCTCACCAGCTCCGAGTCTGACGATGGATTCGCGTCGTCCGGAACGCGCGAGTCGAGGAAGATGTTGGATCGGACGAAGTCGGCCATCTCGACCGATTCGCTCATCGCGGGCGTGCGTTCCGCCGCCATCGTGATTCGTCGTCGCCTGTTTCGTCTGTCGGCGCAGCAGCCTCTGTCTGGAGGAGCCAGCCGCGCACCGCCTCTTCCAGAGAACCCACGCTCCTCTCTCAGTGCCCCCAGCGAGCCGGTTTTACCCGCGCTGCCTTGCCTAGACAAATATCGATTGGTTCTGTTTTTTCTCCCCCTCCCCCGAATCAGCGTGGCAGCAGCGCACATGTGCCGAAGGAAGGACGGAAAATGCGTAACCGTTTGTTCGTCAGTCCGTCCGTCCGTCCAAAACTTGCAACTATGAATTGCCATAAAGAAACTTTTAATAGTTTTAAAAGTTTCAATACACATTATCCACATTGCAATAATACACATGTGCTACAGTCGCTATACGGTACGGTATGGCTATACGGTACAGACCACAGCCATCTATGAATCACGAGAAAAGGAAACGGAAACGCTACAAACATGGCAATTATGACTGCAAAATTTGCTCTACCCGTTGAAATTTTAATTTAGAAATTACAGAAAGAGGTCTGCATGCACGCACGCACGCACGCCTACCAAAGTACATGAGAGGCTTTATCTATAGAGGCTGAGTAGCTAACGCGAGTTTGCAACCGCTCTAATCATCTGCCCGGAGCACGCACACACATAGCGACGACAAAAGAGTGCATCGTTTGCTGTAGGTCTAAGTCTAGGCGCTGGCAGGCTGAAGTAACAAGCTAGACTGTAGCATTTCAGTCCATACACAATAGAGTTGCGTGTCAATCTGCGCAGAAGGGCTCACCACTTTTGGTTTTGCGTGCGTTGAGCGTGTGTTCGTGCGTGCGCGCCTCTTTCGTGGTACATTCGCAGTTTTTGTTGTGTACGTAAGTTGGATTGTTCGCGATCACATTTGATTTGATTGTTATCCCAATCAGCATTTGGCTATATTTGATTGTACATTGCGTGCATAGGCACATTCAGCTATCTTTGGGCGAAACTGAAAAGGAGACACCAATGTCTTGCGAGACGAGGAAAGAGCAAATCGAGTACCGGATCGCAAAGGTGGACGATTTGGACAATATTATGGAGTTGATGATGACACAGTGGTTGCAACATGACGAGCACGGAGATGTGCTCGCCGCCTATTTGAAATTGGACACGGAGAAGGAAGAGGTCCGGACGTTTTGGCGCGAATTTTTGAAAGGTAAAACTGCAAAAAAAACAAGCAACAATAAAAAATGTGGACACAGTATGGCATTTGCAGTTGTTCACTGTACATGCATTAGGTATTTTATAATTCTTACTGACTGAGCGGGGGCGATGGACGCACGCACGCACGCACGCACGCACGCACGCACGCACGCACGCACGCACGCACGCACGCACGCACGCACGCACGCACGCACGCACGCACGCACGCACGCACGCACGCACGCACGCACGCACGCACGCACGCACGCACGCACGCACGCACGCACGCACGCACGCACGCACGCACGCACGCACGCACGCGCGCACGCACGCACGCGCGCACGCACGCACGCACGCACGCACGCGCGCGCGCGCACGCACGCACGCGCGCGCGCACGCACGCACGCACGCACGCACGCACGCACGCACGCACGCACCTACGCACGCACCTGTCTAGGCGTGATCGAAAACGGCGTCACGTACATCGCCTGCGACCGCGCGATCGGCAAGGTCGTCTGCCTTCGGCTGACCAAGTACCAAACCATCGAGGAGTACAAAAAGGAGTGGGAAGAGCTGCTCCAGCGAACGTTTACGTACGAGCCGCTGAACCGGCTCATCGAGATCTTCCACGCGTTCTCGGTCCTGTTCGACGTCTACGCCATGCTGAAGAAGGAGAACGTCAAGACGTTGGCCTTCTTCTGCACTCTCTGCACGCACGCCAATTACAGGCGGATGGGTATCGCCACTGACTTGACCAAGATAACGTGAGTTTAGGTTTACTCTCCCCCCCCCCCCCCCGCCCCTAGAGTGCGTGCGTGCGTGCTTGCGTGTGTGCGTGCGTGCGATGTATATAAGGCGAAATTGCAGCCTAAAAGAGGCAAAGGAAGCGGGCGTGGCCTGCGCGAGCGTTATGGCAACGGCCACTGGCAGTCAGGGAACGTTTGAAAAGTGCGGATTTCAAGAGGTGTTCAGCATTGACTACACCGACTTCAAGGTGACGCTTGTTTGTCATGACTACCTCCACCGTGTCCGTGTGTATGGAAATCCACCTACTGTTACCGGTTACTGTCGTTGTTGTTGTTGTTGGATTACGGGGCAACGCTAGGAGGCCGTCAGTGGCCCATGTGGCGTACCCATCTCCACGACGCATTCCCCAGCCTAGAGCCGCATAGGTACCAAATTAGCCAAAGACACTCACAAGAACGCAATCCGTAATCTAGGACAGCGAGCGACAGCACGAGAGAATCCATTGAGAAGGAAGTCCTCCATCTAGTGGCTCCATCAAGAATCGAACCCGGAACCAAGAGGCCGATTCTCTACCACTAGGCTATACGCCGCCCGCATGGCTACTGCTACACTTTGGTTTGCTTGCTATTGAGTGAACAGATACAATACTACGTACTACAGTGCATTGACTACATAGATCTTGAAATTCAGGACAAGTCTGGGGAACCCTTTGTCAAGCCTCTAAATAGCACCAAGTCTTGTAAGCAGTATTTCATGCGGCTGTGATGTCAGCGTGTAGATTCCAGCGCGCAAACCATATTCACTTCACTTCACTGGGAAAGATCCCACAGTGGAACGTGTCCCACTCCCACCCACCACCCACACGGACAACTGAACTGGCGTCCATTAAAGGGGGGGGGATCTAGTTTCCAAAATTTTGAGATAATGATGTGGTCAGCACTCAGCAGCGGGACACCCCTGGGAGTCACGTCCCGTTCCTACTTTTCAAACTTATTCTAACTTTTTCGAGATAGTTTAACTTGAACCTCCAAAATTTGAACAACTATGGTACCGTAATCTGAGTTTGAATTGCTCATGCGGGGCGTCACGCGTACATTTTGCGTTGGGTGTGTGCAGTATGGTGAGCTCACCGCACCAAGATATCAACGCGAGAAATTTTTTTTTGAAAGTCACCTTATGTCTACAAGCGGGAGCCAGCGCGGACAGCTACTAAGGGGGCACAGTGTGTACAGTACGACGCCGAATAGTACGCTCTGTGACACAAACGTGTTTCTTAAAGATGTGGGCATTATCGTTTGAACAGTGCGCTGCCGAATGTTGACATCAATTATTCGACTAGCTGCGACTATATTTTGCTTGAGCGCACTGATCGAGCACTTCAGCATAAGGAGAGTCAATTTCAGATAAAGATTCTGTTTGGATGGCGTACGGTGAGTTATGTGCGATTGTCTGAAAAGATTACGGTACAATGGTTGTTCAAATTTTGGACGTTTAAGTTGAAACACTTAGAATTAAGCTCGAAAAGAAAGAAAGAACGGGACGTGACTCCCAGGGGTGTCCCGCAGCTGACCACATCATCTCAAAAAATTTGGTAACTAGAGCCCCTCCCCCCTCATAGGATGCAAAGGTTCACATTTTGCACTGTATGTAAGAGCCAGACACACACTCCACTCTGGAATAACCAACAAGTGCGCGACAACATTTTTGCATTGTGATGATGGGTAACACACCCACGTGCGTACTACTGTACATACCTAAGTACTAGTAGTGTATTACAATAATACGATACATACAATGCAAACTCCCTGCCCTGTGGTGGGACATCTTCTTATAGAGCTTTGTCACACGCTTGACTATGGTTGAAACCATCGCTTATTGTACGGTACCTTTTGTGGGTCGAAATACAGTAGTATCTATATTTCTACATACACAGCCACCTATGCCACCTATATGCACAAAAGCACCTGAAAAGTAACACGAATAGACACGAAAAACGCTTCAAACATGCCAAATATGAAATTGCTCCACTCTTTAAAATTTTGACTTTTGAAATTACAGAAAGCGCAGAAATCGAATAGACTATGCGATTGAAACTGCACTGCCTAGTTCGCCCAATTTGCTGCGAAAGGTCTGCACGAACGCACGCCGCCGACCAAAGCACATAAAAGAGGCTTTATCTATAGGGGTTGAGTAGCCAACGCAAGTTTGCAACCGTTTTAGTCGCAGAGCACCCACACAGCGACGACAAAAGTGCATCGTTCACTGTAGGTCGAAGTCTGGGCACGGGCGGACTTAAGTATAAATCTTGCTGCAATCTGCAGCATTTTAGTCCATACAGAATGGAGTTGGTGTGAATCTGCGCAGGAGGGCCGACCACTTTTGGTTTTGCGTGCGCCGAGTTTGTGCATTCGCGCGTGAGTGCCCCTTTCCTGGTACATATACAAGTACGCAGTTATCGTTACTTTAAAATTGTTCGCGATCAGTGGCGCGCATTTCATTGTTATGCGTACATTGCGTGCATGGGTGTTCAGAATTCAGATATCTTTGAGCAGAACTGCAAAAGCAAGAAAAGTAAATATGTCTTCCGCTATTACAAAAGAGCAAATCGAGTACAGGATCGCAAAGGTTGACGACATGGACAAGATTATGGAGTTGATGGTGACGCACAGCTTGCGACACGATGAGCACGGTGAAGTGCTCGCCGCCTATTTGAAATTGGATCCCGAGAACGAAGAGGTCCGAGCGTTTTGGCGCGAATTTTTGCAAGGTAATAAAACTGCGAAAAAAACATGCAATAATCAAAAAGGTGGACGCAGTACGGCACTTGCAGTTGCAGTTGTTCACTGTACATGCGTATAGTTTGTTTGGTTGTTGGTTTGTTTTTTTTGTGTATTGTTTGTTTTTTGTCCGTCTTAGGATGTGTTATTTGTTTTTCAGATGGATTTTGTTTTGGCTGTTTCCTGTATAAGGGTTGTTGTATTTGTCGTATCTTAGAGTTTGTAGTTTTTACTGGTCTGGGTTAATTATATTATCTTTCGGTAGTTTTTTGTGTGTATGTTCGTACTGCTTATAGTTTGATTTTTCTTCGACTCTTCTGTGCGAACTTTGTTTTCCAGTTAGGGTTGTGAGTAGGCTTTTTTACATGTTGTATTGATAATGTATATCACAGAGTAATATTAGGTAATGAGCCATGGTGAGGTAATTTTGTTGTTTGTGCGGTTGTTTTGGTATTGGTCTTTTGGGTTTTGGGGTTTTTGGGGTCTATGATTTTTTTTTGGTGTGTGCGGTGGGGTGTGTGCGTGGGGGTGGTGGGGGGGGGGGGTGGTGCGCGAGTGGGGGTGGTGGTGGTGGGTAGCGGTGGGACCGGGTGGAATGAGGGGGATAGGTGGTAGCTGTTGTGAATTGTATTAAGTTTGAGGGCGGCGTAGTTTGCTTGAGTAGTGGAATAGTTATAGGTGGTTTTGATTTGGCGTGATAAAGAGTCACTATTTGCGTTGGCTATCAAGCACATATATTATATGATTAGTCGAGTAGGTGTGGGAATGTAGGGCGTAGGGGGGGTGGTGCGGACTAGGGTTAGGGTATTGTTTGTGATAGGGTGTGATTTTTTGGAGAGAGTTGGGAGTTGTGATTAGGGTGGAAGAGGCTGCCTTGTATGTTCTGGTGGGGTGGGGGTTGGGGGGATGCGTTCATGTTGGGGCGATGGGGCGTAGGGGGGTCGCGTTTTCGTGGGGGCGGCGAGTTGTTGCTCGGTGCGAGCGTAGTGGATTGCGAGGCGTGAGACTGTTTGGGTATGGGTGGAGGGTAGTAGTGTGGCCTCGACTGTGAGTTTGCGGTGAGTCGTGAGGTGGTGGGCTGTGCTGTATGTTGTTTGGGAGTGCATAATTTGGTGAGGGATGGGAGAAGGATAAAGTGGCTGGATGTAGGTATGGCTTAGGGGGCGCGTTAGGATTGGTCCGTGGGTGATGGTTTGCTGGGTGGTGGGGGGTGGGGGGGTGGGGGTGCGTGGTGCGTGGTGCGAGTGATGGGCGGGGTTGTGGTGGCGGGCGGTGGGAGCGGGATGTGTTGGGTAGTAGGGGGTGTAAGGCTGCGTGTGGCGGGGAAAGTAAGTGCTGGCGCGTGGTGCGTTATAAGGTAAATGAGGGCTGCGGGGGTGATAAGCGCGTATGTAGCTCTCGAACCGGGGGCGCTTTCTGCGAAACTTTTCCAGGCAGTCCCTACTGCTAGTTCTACGCGTCGGTAGTCACGCTGAGAGCGTTCCGGGGGTATGGAGGGAGCTGCGGGGGGCGTGCAGTGTGTGGGGCGGCGGTGTTGCCGACGCGGCGCTGGCGTGCGCGTGCGCGCCTCTGTCGCTTGGGGAGGTCAGGGTGGCGTCGGCGGCTGCTTCTTTCGTGTGGTGCAGCGTAGTGCCGTAGGGGTCGGGGCTCTAGTTTGCGAACGCGGCTAGTGGTGCCAAAGGTGCTTAGGGAGATGCACCGCAGTGCTGCATCGTGCCCTGGCTGCAGCCGGGCTACATCCAACGTCACACTAGCAACGCTCAGATGCTAAGCAAGGTGGAACCTGTATATAGGCAGTTTAGAATTCTTACGGCTAGAAGCGGGGCGATGGACGCACGCACGCACGCACGCACGCACGCACGCACGCACGCACGCACGCTGGCACGCGGCTATAGGACTGATCGAAAACGGCGTCACGTACATCGCCTGCGACCGCGCGAGCGACAAGGTCGTCTGCCTCCGACTGACCATGTACCAAACCGTCGAGGAGTTCAAAAAAGAGTGGGACAAGCTGCTCCGGCGAACGTTTACGTACGAGCCGCTGAACCGTTTCATCGAGATCTTCCACGCCTTCTCGGTCCTGTTCGACGTCTACGCCATGCTGAAGAAGGAGAACGTCGAGACGTTGGCCTTCTTCGGCAATCTCTGCACGCACGCCGACTACAGGCGAATGGGCATCGCCACCGACTTGATCAAGATCACGTGAGTTTCCTCTCTGCATCAGGACTGGAGTGCGTGCGTGCGTGCGTGCGTGCATGCGATGTACGCGAAGGACAATTGTAGCCTCAAAGAGGCAAAGGAAGCGGGTATCGATTGCGCGAGCGTTATGGCAACTGCCACGGGCAGCCAGGCTACGTTCCGAAAGTGCGGCTTTCAAGAAGTGTTCAGCATTGACTACACCGATTTCAAGGTGACGTTTATGTTTCATTGTACTGTATATAATATACGTGTTTTTTTACACTGCAGTATCCACGCTTTGGTCGATTAACACAATACGTTATTAGCTACATAGTACAGGGTGTCCCGCCCTCCTGTCGCACCTTTTGTCAAAGCATAACTCGGGTCTAGGAGCACCGATTTAACTCAAATTCTAAACACTTGTAGCAAGTAGTCTAACTTAGACGTTTGCAAAGTTTTAAGCAAATCAGCTGCACCATTACGAAGTTGAACCGTTGCAAGCAAATTGTTGTGTTTTCATATTACATTGCACACTTCATTTCAAAAAATCTGTTTTCGGCAAAACTTCAAGCCACCGATTCAGGTGGGACATGCAATCCTTTCTTGCTAAACAGCTTTACAAGGTGGATATTGAAAAAGGAACAATCAGTCGATTTGAAGTTGAATTTCCATGAACAAGGTCACCAACAAGGAACCATTGTAGCGACTGCAAAATTGATGAAGAAACCGGCTTTGTAGGCGCTCGTCCTTCGCGAATGCAAAAACCAGCAAGAACTGGCTCTACTTAGCAACACATTTTGCAGCGACGATTGAGAACCCGCCAAAAAGTCAACCCATCCGCTTTTGCTTCTCAGTTTGTCCTCTCCATTGGAGAATGTCGCATCCTCCACTTGACAGCGTGTAACGTCGAAACGGTACAGCCGATTTGAGTGAAACTTAGCAGAAGTCTATGTTGGAGTACTTGCTATAAGTGGTTGAAATTTGGTTGAAATCGGTTTTCCCAGACCTGAATTATTCTTCGACAAAAGGTGCGACAGGAGGGCGGGACACCCTGTAGTCAGCTAGTCACGCGTACAGTGCATTGACCATCTGGTAATTCAGGACAAAGCTGGAGAGCCGTACGTCAAGCCTCTAAATGGGACCAAGTCTTGTAAGCAGTATTTTATGCGGCTGTGATAATGAAAGTTGAAGATCGTAGCGTGCAACCCACATTCACTGCGATTGCGCTGCAAAGACATCCCACAGTGGAAGGTGTCCCATACCCACCCCCCAATGGGACAGTTTCTCACAGATTCTTCGTTAGCCGTGTGCCTAGTGTCGGGTACATATACATACGACCCTGAAAATGATTTTGCACAACGCACGAAGATGCGACCGCGGGTTGTGTGAGCGATACTGACATTGACAATCGGTCCTCTTCTTTGACACTGCTTGCATGCATATTTGACCTTGAAACCGACACAGAAGAAGATGGATTCTACGTTGTAGATGCAGAAAACACATTTCGCGGGCCCACAAACACATATTGTCAGCAAAATGGGTTTGTGAAAGCCATTTTAGGAGCAAACACATTTTGTCACATCACCGGCCCTCTGCTTGCCCGTTGCGCTTCAAGGCGCGCTTCAAGTTCAAGGCCAGCGCGAAGGCGCGGTCGCAAATCGCAACCCGCCGCCGAGAGCCTGAAGTCATAGAGGACCTATAATGCAGGACCTAGGTACTAATAAGACGCACAAATCCGCGCCTGTAGCCCTCACCTCAAGTCAATGACCACTGAGTCGAGGTGAGGGTCTCCCTTTCTCGGGCCTGACGTCGGACCGCAAGCGGTCTTGAGACGAACTGGCGAAGGGTTGGTCACCGACCACCCTGGCACGCTACGGTCCGAGTCTGGAAAGCTGGCCATTGAACGACGTCGTTCAGCAAGCCTAAGCCTAAGCAAGTCCTAAAACTGAGCAAAGCCTAAGCCTACGCCTAAGCATGGCCTGAGCCGAATCCTCACGACGTCCTAGTTGAAGTATATCTTTTGAAAGACGACAAGGAAAGAACGCAAGTTGCAACGCACCCAAATAATTGCGCAGAGTTGCGTCTTCCTTCCAGACTCGCTTCCTTCTGCTTCCGTTTGCAGCTTCCCACTTATTGCAGAGCACACGTACATGGAAGGACTGAAAATGCGTAATCGTTTGTTCGTTCATTCGTTCGTGTTTGTTCGTCCGTTCGTCCGTTCGTCCGCCCAAAACTTGCAACTACCTATATGTATATTGCTATAAAGAATGTTGCAATCGAGTTACAAATAATACACGTGCGGCGCACGCGTGCTACATTGGAGATTTGCTAACAGAGTTGAGTAATTCTTTATTAGTGACCCCTCAAAGTGCGCCTCCCCCCACCCCCCAAGTACTGCAAGGTTGAACCCACAGCCTGGGGGTAAGAGATCACTTTTGGTACGGCAAGTCATGTGGTTCGAAATAATGGAGTAGTTGCATTTCCATGGGACGTTTCCATTTTCATGAGCTACAAACAGGAAAAGCTACAAACATGGCAAATATGACTGCAAAATTTGCTCTACCCTTCAAAATTTTGTTTTTGAAATTACAGAAAGAGCCCCACCAATATGGCAATTGAAACTGTAGCGCCTAGTTCGCCATTTGCTGCGAAGGATCTGCACGCACGCACGCACGCACGCACGCACGCACGCACGCACGCACGCACGCACGCACGCACGCACGCCGACCAAAGTACATGAGAGGCTTTATCTATAGAGGCCGAGTAGCCAACGCAAGTTCACAACCGCTCTAATCATCTGCCCAGAGCACGCACACACACAGCGACGACAAAAGTGCATCGTTCGCTGTAGGTTTAAGTCTGGGCACTGGCAGGCTGAAGTGAAAAAGCCAAACTGTAGGATTTCAGTCCATACAGAATAGAGTTGGTGTTATCTGCGCTGGAGGGCTCACCACTTTTTGGTTTTGCGTGCGTGTGTTCGTGCGAGCGCCGCCTCCCAACCCCCGCATTCGCGCATTTGTTCGTGGCATACGGCAATCAATGGCGCGCATTCGATTGTTATGCGTACACGGCGTTTGAATTTGCAAATTGTTCCAGACATCTTTGTGCAGAACTGCAAAAAAAGCAAGAAAAGGAAATAACGGTTCCAATGTCTTACGAGACGAGGAAGCAGCAAATCGAGTACAGGATCGCAAAGGTTGACGACATGGACAAGATTATGGAGTTGATGATGACGCAGAGCTTGCGGCACGACGAGCACGGAGATGTGCTCGCCGCCTATTTGAAATTGGACCCCGAGAGGGAAGAGGTCCGGACGTTTTGGCGCGATTTTTTGAAAGGTAAAACTGTAAAAACAGGCAGTCCGCGGTAAATTGTCGTGCTCCCGAATGTGGACACAGTACGGGACTTGCAGCAGTACACTGCATCTACCGTAAACCCTATAATTAGCCCCCCGGGGGCTAATTTTTTCAATCGAGCGCTAGGAGGGTGTATAATTGTAGGGGGGGCTAATTATAGGGGGGGCTAATAAACTGGAAGGGTCGAGGTGTGGGAAGCTTTGGTGGAAAAAAGGCGCGTGGAGGTGATTTGTAAGGGAAAAAGACGCTGCGCACACACGTTGGTAGCCTCTAACACACTCTCACACAGTCTCACATGCACATACATATACATACATACACATACGCGACCATACATGCACCCAGACTTAGAAAATTTTGCCTTTCAGACGATGGTCCATTTAGGGAGGGGGCGTAATTATAGGGGGGGGGGCTAATAAACTCAAAGTGGTCTTAGGAGGGTGTATAATTGTAGGGGGGGGGGGGGCTAAGTAAAGGGTTTACGGGATTAAAAAATTATTACTCGCACGGGGGCACAGGATGCACGCACGCACGCACGCACGCACGCACGCACGCACGCACGCACGCACGCACGCACGCACGCACGCACGCACGCACGCACGCACGCACGCACGCACGCCCGCACGCACGCACGCACGCAAGCCCGGGCACGCGCGCGCGCGCACGCACGCACGCGCTCGCGCGCGCGCAGGCACGCACGCACGCACGCGCGCGCGCACGCACGCACGCACGCACGCACGCACGCAGGCACGCTCGCACGCACGCACGCACGCACGCACGCACGCACGCACGCACGCACGCACGCAGGCACGCACGCACGCACGCACGCACGCAGGCACGCACGCACGCAGGCACGCACGCACGCACGCACGCACGCACGCACGCACGCACGCACGCACGCACGCAGGCACGCACGCACGCACGCACGCACGCACGCACGCACGCACGCACGCACGCACGCACGCACGCACGCACGCACGCACGCACGCACGCACGCGTCTAGGCGTGATCGAGAAGGGCGTCACGTACATCGCCCGCGACCGCACGACAGACAAGGTCATCGGCCTTCGGCTGACCAAGTACCGAACCGTCGAAGAGTACAAGGAAGATTTGGACAAGTTTCTTCAACTAACGTCCACATACGAGCCATTGAACCGGTTTATCGAGATCTTCCGCGCCTTTTTCGTCCTGTTCGACGTCTACGACCTGCTCAAGAAGGAGAACGTCAAGACGCTGGCCTTCTTCTGCACTCTCTGCACGCACGCCGACTACAGGCGGATGGGCATCGCCACCGACTTGACCAAGATAACGTGAGCTTTCTCTTCCGTCTCCCCCCCCCCCGGAATGCGTGCGTACGTGCGTGCGTGCGTGCGTGCGTGCGTGCGTGCGTGCGTGCGTGCGTGCGTGCGTGCGTGCGTGCGTGCGTGCGTGCGTGCGTGCGTGCGTGCGTGCGTGCGTGCGTGCGTGCGTGCGTGCGTGCGTGTGTGCGTGCGTGCGTGCGTGCGATATAAAGCGAAATTGCAGCCTAAAAGAGGCAAAGGAAGCGGGCATGGACTGCGCGAGCGTTATGGCAACGGCCACTGGCAGTCAGGGAACGTTTGAAAAGTGCGGATTTCAAGAGGTGTTCAGCATTGACTACACCGACTTCAAGGTGACGCTTACCTACACCGTATGTACATGTACAGGTACATTGTATGTAAATCTACGTACTGTTACCGGTTACTGTTGTTGTTGTTGTTGTTGTTGTTGTTAGATTAGGGGCAACGCTACGAGTCCGTCAACGGCCCATAGCGTATACCCATCTCCATGACGCCTTCCCGTCTAGAGCCGCGTAATTACCTAGCAAAAGTCGTTCAGAAGAGCGCCATCTGTAATCTGGAGCAGCGACAGCACGAGAAAATCCATTGTGAAGGAAGTTCTCAATCTACATTGTGGATCCATCCAGAATCGAACCCAGAACCGTGCGCGCAAGAGGCCGATTCTCTACCACTAGGCTACAATGTATACGCTGCCAGTCCGGCTACTGTTACTCTTTGGTTTGATTGCTATTGGGTGAACAAATACAATACTACATAGTACTACAGTGCATTGACTAGATCTTGTAATTCAGGACAAGTCTGGGGAACCCTTTGTCAAGCCTCTAAATGGCACCAAGTCTTGTAAGCAGTATTTCATGCGGCTGTGATGTCAGCGGGCCCAGGGGTAGTTTGCGGCCCCATCTCAGCGCTCTTTGGATGACCATAGCTAACGTTAGCGATATTCACTGTTCACCTTATACAGCATTAGCGATGTTTTGCCTTTATTTCTGACCGTCAGGTGACGGTCGTGTTTATGACCGTTGCTAATGTAAGCGACGTTAATTGTTCACCTTAAACAAGGTTAGCGATGTTGATCTTTCACCATATACAACGTTAGCCATGTCTTGTCCTTATTTCTGACCGTCAGGTGACGGTCGTGTCGATGACCGTTGCTAATGTAAGCGACGTTAATTGTTCACCTTATACAAGGTTATCGAGGTTGATCTTTCACCTTATACAACGTTAGCCATGTCTTGTCCTTATTTCTGACCCGTCAGGTGACGGTCGTGTCGATGACCAGTGCAAACATTAGCGATGTTCAGTTTGTCATCGCTAGCTTTAGCAACGGTCATTTTTCACCTTATGCAACACTAGCGATGTTTTGCCTTTTTTTCTGACCGTCAGGTGACGGTCGTGTCGATGACCATCGCTAACGTAAGCGACGTTATTTGTTCACCTTATACAAGGTTAGCGATGGTCATTTTTCACCTTATGCAACATTAGCGATGTTTTGCCTTTATTTCTGACCGTCAGGTGACGGTCGTGTCGATGACCATCGCTAACGTAAGCGACGTTATTTGTTCACCTTATACAAGGTTAGCGATGGTCATTTTTCACCTTATGCAACATTAGCGATGTTTTGCCTTTATTTCTGACCGTCAGGTGACGGTCGTGTCGATGACCATCGCTAACGTAAGCGACGTTATTTGTTCACCTTATACAAGGTTAGCGATGGTCATTTTTCACCTTATGCAACATTAGCGATGTTTTGCCTTTATTTCTGACCGTCAGGTGACGGTCGTGTCGATGACCATCGCTAACGTAAGCGACGTTATTTGTTCACCTTATACAAGGTTAGCGATGGTCATTTTTCACCTTATGCAACATTAGCGATGTTTTGCCTTTATTTCTGACCGTCAGGTGACGGTCGTGTCGATGACCATCGCTAACGTAAGCGACGTTATTTGTTCACCTTATACAAGGTTAGCGATGGTCATTTTTCACCTTATGCAACATTAGCGATGTTTTGCCTTTATTTCTGACCGTCAGGTGACGGTCGTGTCGATGACCATCGCTAACGTAAGCGACGTTATTTGTTCACCTTATACAAGGTTAGCGATGGTCATTTTTCACCTTATGCAACATTAGCGATGTTTAGTCTTTATTTCTGACCGTCAGGTGACGGTCGTGTCGATGACCATCGCTAACGTAAGCGACGTTATTTGTTCACCTTATACAAGGTTAGCGATGGTCATTGTTTTCACCTTATGCAACAGGTGTTGGTTTGTTTGTGTGTTGTGGGAGCGATGTTTTTGCCTTTTACAGGTTACTGACCTGCTTTCCTTTGCTCTGTTGCTTCTCCGTGGTGGGTGTTTTGTGTGGGTTTGTTGGTGTTTTTGTGGTTTTGTTTTTTGACCGTCAGGTGACGGTCGTGTCGATGACCATCGCTAACGTAAGCGACGTTATTTGTTCACCTTATACAAGGTTAGCGATGGTCATTTTTCGGCCTTATGCAACATTAGCGATGTTTTTTTTTGCGTAGGTGCGGTCATGTGATGACATCGCTAGTAGGTGTCTTTAATTTTGTGTGGTTGTGTTGTGTGGTGGTTTTTGTTGCTTTAGGGCATTCATCAGGTACGATGGTCATTTCATTCACCCTTATGCAACGCTCAGCGAAATTTTTGCTTTTTTTCTGCGGTCAGGTGCGGTAGTCATCGTGCATCGCTTTGCCTTTTTTTCTGACGTCAGGTGCGGTCGTGTCGATGACCTCGCGAACGTAAGCGACGTTATTTGTTCACCTTATACAAGGTTAGCGATGGTCATTTTTCACCTTATGCAACATTAGCGATGTTTTGCCTTTTTTCTGACCGTCAGGTGACGGTCGTGTCGATGACCATCGCTAACGTAAGCGACGTTATTTGTTCACCTTATACAAGGTTAGCGATGGTCATTTCTTTGCAATTGATATTTTTGTTTTTATTTATTGACGTCAGGTGACAGT
Organism: Paralinhomoeus sp. GSCO2_6; assembly: GCA_030248085.1. Taxonomy (NCBI): domain Eukaryota; kingdom Metazoa; phylum Nematoda; class Chromadorea; order Monhysterida; family Linhomoeidae; genus Paralinhomoeus; species Paralinhomoeus sp. GSCO2_6. The sequence goes on along the minus strand of JASAMY010000042.1, from coordinate 1,236 downwards.
ATGATACCATCGCTAAGCATAAGCGACGTTATTTGTTCACCTTATACAAGGTTAGCGATAACATTTTCACCTTATGCAACATTAGCTTTGTTTTGCCTTTATTTCGGACCGTCAGGTGACGGTCGGGTCGATGCCCATCGCTAACGTATGCGACGTTATTTGTTCACCTTATACAAGGTTAGCGATGGTCATTTTTCACCTTATGCAACATTAGCGACGATGTTTTGCTTTTGCTGGTGGTTATTTGTGTGTTGTTTGTTTTTTTTGTTGTGGTGGTGTTTTTTTGGAGTGTGTTTTGCCTTTTTTTCTGACCGTCAGGTGACTGGTGTGGGTGATGTCGATGGCTAGCTGGTGTGATGACCATCGCTAACGTAAGCGACGTTATTTGTTCACCACTTATACAAGGTTAGCGATGGTCATTTTTCACCTTATGCAACATTAGCGATGTTTTGCCTTTATTTCTGACCGTCAGGTGACGGTCGTGGGGTTTTGTTTTTGGTTGGTGGTTTTTTTTGTGGTGTTTTGTTTTTTGGTGTGGGTGTTGTGGGGTTTTTGTTAATGTTATTCTATTATCGTTGGTCGTCGATGACCTTTCGTGGGTAGTATTTTTTGAAATTAGCGATGTGCCCTATTTGACGTCGTAACAGGTCGAGGTCGTGTCGATGACCATCGCTAACGTAAGCGACGTTATTTGTTCACCTTATACAAGGTTAGCGATGGTCATTTTTCACCTTATGCAACATTAGCGATGTTTTGCCTTTATTTCTGACCGTCAGGTGACGGTCGTGTCGATGACCATCGCTAACGTAAGCGACGTTATTTGTTCACCTTATACAAGGTTAGCGATGGTCATTTTTCACCTTATGCAACATTAGCGATGTTTTGCCTTTATTTCTGACCGTCAGGTGACGGTCGTGTCGATGACCATCGCTAACGTAAGCGACGTTATTTGTTCACCTTATACAAGGTTAGCGATGGTCATTTTTCACCTTATGCAACATTAGCGATGTTTTGCCTTTATTTCTGACCGTCAGGTGACGGTCGTGTCGATGACCATCGCTAACGTAAGCGACGTTATTTGTTCACCTTATACAAGGTTAGCGATGGTCATTTTTCACCTTATGCAACATTAGCGATGTTTTGCCTTTATTTCTGACCGTCAGGTGACGGTCGTGTCGATGACCATCGCTAACGTAAGCGACGTTATTTGTTCACCTTATACAAGGTTAGCGATGG